>JABJVR010035135.1:0-33514 GCA_025773905.1 Chitala chitala
TTAATGCGTCGCAATAGATATAATTCGCCGATTTATGTCATGCGTAGAGATTGTTAAATTTCTTATAAAAAAAAAATTAGCAGTTGTTAAATTATTATCGTAAACAGAGCTTTAAGTGTGGTATACACGATATGCTTTTTTGTGCGAGCATTTATTTCGAACTGAAACTAATCTGAAACGCGTACGTGGGTTTCACTACTGATGATTACAAGCATGTGGATCTTCCTTTACTGTACAGATATTGAGTCACGTCGTTTTTTATCAGTTATTCGACGCTCGCCACCCAGTTCTCACTATCTTCCTTATCCACTAGGAGCAGGAAACCGATAGAACAGCAGACGAGGAATGTGATTTAATTATCGACTTATATTGCGTCGCGGACGGCGGCGCCGTTACTCTGATAGAAAACACAGGGAAATATTTGTCGCCAAAAGCGAAAGCGGTAACAGTTTATAACCTGATTAAATTTAATTTGCCTTAATGTCAGGATGTCAGGATGAATATAATATTTGTATTTAAGCCTTGTGTGTATAGTTAACATCATATCATCATTAAAGGCTAATGGAGCGTCGTTAAAAATACATACCTACATAAAACGTGATAAATGCAAATGTTTTACATTAAACAATGTACAGAAAATTCGAGAGTCCCAGATTATCTATTAGGAGTATACGTCAGAGAGGGTTAAAGTAAATGTCACCATATCTTCGAAGGTCACCAAGGGGCCTTTTCTGCACACCTGTGTGTTCCGAGACGTTTATTTACTTTTGGTGTGCAAACAAAAAAAATGTGGGGAAACTTTGTGTTATATTAATATGCAGCAAGTTTCTCACATATCCATATTGTTTACAGTTTTTGACAAAGTATCTCTGTCTTCGCCACTTAGAGGTCAGAGCATATACAGGCACGGCGGCACCACCAGGTCCTCCGTTAATAGCTGGGTCTGCCGGCATGGAGTCTCAGATCTCAGACTGTACTTGGCATTTATTTGTTTAATACTCTTCCGTGGACAGATCTCCTGCCAGGGTGAGTCAGCGGGCGCGCCTCTGTACCTTTCTCGGTGTAATGTTCGTGCCATGCCTGTGATGACGATGAGGGGACCAGGAGTGCAATAAAACTAGGTTTTAGATAGCTGGGGAGCACTTAAAGAGAGCAGGGCCTCAGCACCTTACACCTCTCACAAGCGTTTGTTGAAGGTTGTTAGATGCCATGTCAGTGAGGTCCAGAGCACAAGAGTCAGTCAGCGTGTAATGTTACCGTCTTATCAGTTTTGTTGTTTGATGTGAAGTAGATTGATTGTGCAAAAATGTTACATATTGAACATATAGTTAGTTTTTCATTTCTTAAGGTTGATTTAATCACAGGTCACCAGATGTTCACACAGTATTGTACTTCTGCTGATGATTTCTATTAATGAAAAATCTTTTTCTCAGTTTCTACGGCTTATAAATACACTGTGTACAGCTTTCACGTTTTTATCACACCCTGTGTGTACTAGAGTGCAACATTTATTTATTTTTTTCATCTGCAGTAAATAAACAACCAATAATTATCGATGTCCTATTAAGAGAAAAGAAGAAACCTTACTAATTATGATACGTGTCAAATTTGCCTCAGATCAGATGCTATGTGTTGTTAGACATCTTTGGCTTTTCCTAGCTGCCTCATGGGTGTGATAAATGCGAACTGGCGCCGACTACGCAAGTAGACAGTTAATTTGCGAGCACACAACAGGGAATCGACGTTGGATGGCTGTCTTAGTTAAACATTGACTGACTGCTATTCATACGGCAACCTGTGTGTAACCTGTTCACCGAATAAGATGCACATTTCTGTCGGAATCATTCCAAATGAGATTTTCTGGGAGGCTTTGCTTAAATTTCAACAGTTTTTATGTGAAGGACATTTCCTTATTAAATGGTTAAAATGTTTTTTTAAATTATTTCCGAATCAATAATTTCTAGAACTGCTAATTTAACAGACATCTGTGGGTATTATTGTAAAATTCTAAAATTTATTTTATCCATTTAAGTGTGTATTCACAAATAAAACTCGCCCTTAAACTCTACTACATAATTGCTGAGCAAAGTACAGACGTGGGTCAAACCACTTTCCCCTGGTAAATTTCATGTTAAAGTGCAGCTTTAAATATTAAATACAGCTGTCAATTTAAACATCTTTATTAGAGATGAAATACATATTTTTTGTCATTTTCTAGTGTGAAAATTCAAATTATATTATTACTCGAAAATAAAAATGATACATTTCGCTACGGTTGTAATTGCGGGTTTTTAAAAACACAACACATTCAATCGAGTCTTTATTGAAAACAAAGACAAACCATATTTCGAGGTGTAAAATATTCTGCTAACAACTCTTCTTAAAATAATTTATCCGACGCAGACCGTCGAATTTGAGAACATAAATTTATCTGCAGCGCACTCTGCCAAACCGCTCAGTTTTCAGACTTGCACGTTTTTGTTTCGGCACCTTAGCGGCTGCGTCAGTGTGAGGTTGGTGGAGTTTTCTTTTCCATGAAGCAAATGATTGTGCTCGTATTTTCAGGCTCTGTTAAACTTCCAGGAACACTCAAGTAATTTACGTTCGTATGAAGGGCATTATTTAGGTTCACTGAATTTATTTGTAAATTCCGGGCGTGGGGGGGGGGGGGGGATTGACGCAGCACGTAAACCCAGGATTCGCTGTCCGACTTGTTACCTTTAGATTCTTTCCCGTGTACCGCTAATGGGAAATGGGAACTCTACTTGCATGTAGAGTTCTCTTAAATTGAGAATAGCTACTGCAATGAACGACGAACTTAGTAAAATAGTCAGTCCACGACATCAAGTGAACCTGAACGGAGTTAATGCTCTGATAACCATAAAGCGGCAATACAACATAAAATGACATCAAATGAACGATGGAAGTGCGTGCAAAATCATAATAGCAAAAAAAGGTTTATTCTCAAAACCACAATATTTAAAAGACCGACACTGACGTTTGCTGCTCCCCTCACACATCCGGATGACACAGCCTATTAAAGGTTATCAAGCATCTCAGAATCCGTATTCAGAATTGGAAGTAACAATTTGGAGTGTGTGCACTTAGTTTCATTTATAAAATGGCATTTAGACCTATCTTCAATTAATATTATTGTAAAATACCTCATCAGCGTGCATATTCTCACAACGGCTGTCTTATTTATAAACGGAACAAGCTGACCGTGGATGAAGAATACACCAGTTAATGAAACAATTAAAATTGTCTGAACTGAAGCTAATTATTCTAGTCCACACTAAACATTAATAACAGTGTTTTTTTTAAATAAGTAAGACACCCTACCCTAACAAAAACGAGTAGTTGTGAAATTTACCTCTAAATCATTATCAGAATTGATTTGGGAGGTAAACATTTGATTCGAAAAGTATTTTCAACCCTCTTTGGGTCACAAAATTTTCGTGAATTTATAGCACGACCTTTTCGCGTAGTATTTCAGGGACGAAAATGTTAATAAATCAGAATCGTTTAATTGCTTTGGTACTTGATCCCTGTTTAACCTATTTTCGTTCAGCTCGAACTTCGTTACTTGTATGTCCTGTATGGTAGATGACTAGGTACACGTATATAAGCAAACCCTATTTTGCATTTTCTCGTTGCAATGATAGCCCTGTAGACCGAAAATGTTTTACTATCTTAATATCCGAATACACAAATAGTAACAATACGAAATCCCTGCCTTGAACAATACAGCAGATAAAGGCTAGCCTTGTTGCTCTCATTGTAATGGCTCTTGGAAATTTCTACAGTGGCTCAGTATGTTCTCATTAGAATGCTCCTGCAAAGGTTGGCTTGGAGACAGTACGGTTGCATGTCGTGAGTTTTATGGCAGCACTTATTCTGCATGATAGGTCTAAGATGAAGTGCAGTCTCCAGGATTCCAGCTCTACACGTGGCATCTGACATGGACGGACAAAGCGAGGGGTCAAGTCGTGCTCTTTTTCGTTATTAAAACCGAGCCCGTTGTTTATGACTCCTCTGGCATTCCGTATGAATGGGAACAGATTGACCGTGACAGATGGGCAGTGATTTGGCACTTTTTCGATAAAAGTAAAGCAGGAACGTATCAATGGTAATCTATAGTGATATATGAGCAAGACTTGCCTTAGTTGTAGCTCACATTAATCAGTTACCTGATAGACAGAATTCCCCTGCCACTTTCAGCAGTGATGCCTGTCCTGGCCATGTAAACGTAACCATCCCATCTCTCCAGGTTGAACTGATGAAGGCCTGCCGACCAACTGTCAAAGACAAGGCACTCTTTTATTCTTTGGCCAAAACCAAGTGTCAAAGTACTTTTTAAAATACGCTAATGGGAATTTTTCAATTAAAAGCTGTAATTTTGAAATTTTACAGTAACTATAGTGATTTACCTTACGGCATCATATGGACAACACTGGAATCCAGCACTGAGCGTTAACATGGATATATGCAATAGTGTGTAAGATATGTTTATGTATGATAGGACACTTATGCCGTAGGCAATTTGTCTATTGCTGTACTGCTTGGTATTTTCTGCAACACATTGTTCAACATTTCCTTTCTTGTGTTTTGTTTTTGTAAAAATATAAGTTGTTATTATTAGGACACTGTTGAATAAGGAATCGTCTGCCATCTGTTTGCTACTGAAAATGTAGGTCATACATCCGGGCCTGTTAATCTGCAGGTCCTCCTTCATTCTTACCTCTGTTGAAGATTTGGAGTATTCCGATTGTCCCAATTGCCGGATGAGTGCACGAGTATTTACAGTTGTCTCACACAGGATTACGGCTCTAATGCTAGGTGGATCCCTTTAACTTTGAAAAGTTTTTCCGTGCAATCTTCTAGGTGCTGAGTCGACTCCTGTTTCTTTTGCCTCCGCCCCTGTGCATTGCATTCTGGGACATTGTTCACCAAGTTTGGTGCCCGATGTTCTGCCTGCAAGTCTGGCTGCCTGTACATGCAGGTCTGTCTGTTCGTAAACAGGATCTGTGTTCGGCTTAAACATTTCACTGCTGTGCAATGAACTCATCAGATTTTTGTGAAGACTACTTTTCTTTATCTGTGCAGAAAGGGCTGGATGCTGTTCACACATTTTTGTTGCAGTCTGCCATCAGATTGACCCTAAAGTCCCAAAAAGGCTGGCGAAAGGTACAGCTAGGTCTAATATTTTTCGAAACAGCCTCTTATGGTGATGATTGCTGATATATAAGAAACCTAATTGACTCCTATTGAACAGCTTTTGTTGCTGGTAAAATAAGAAAAGACAGGTGCTCAGACGTTCAAAAGTGCTGTTAGAGAGAAAAAAGTTATATAGATTCCTTAGTTCTACATAATAAAACAACACAAGAGGATTTACTATATGCAGAGTTAAATGTACATTTAACAAGTTTAGCCTGTCATAGTATCCATAAACTTGGCATGCATCATAATGCAATATTTAACTATAAATTGTCCAGAATATAAAATGTTATCAGAAAAATCATGACTGGTTTGTGTTTCAGTCATGCAATCAAATAGCAAAGGATTGTTTGGCCACAGATAATTACTTGCAGTTTTGGCTATTTGTAAAAATTACAGATTTTTATTAATAACTACTAGAAAATATTGCAATTTCTTTTGTACCAATGCATCATAATGAAAGACATGTAAAAGTTTTCATTAGCACCAATATGTTTGCCTTTGCTGACAAAAATTGTGTGGAATTACAATTATTTTTGAACAACATTGAAATGTTCTTAATGGAGTTGTGTAGATTGCTATGTAGACTGAGTTCATATCCCAGCGGAAATTATCTTACCTTTTCTCCATGGGCATCAGGAACAAGACTTTAGAAATTGGCACATCTGGCACTTTTGGTGTTTTCAGCTTGTTTAAGAATCCTTTCAATGTCCGTGACTTCCCCCTCCTCTGTGTTTTATGGTGCCTCACATTGCAACATTAGAAGCACAAAATTGGAGAGGCTTTCCTGTAACATACATTTACTTGTCATTTGACAGATTGGTTTGAATAATTGATTAGGTCAATATTTTCTTTTCTTTGAGCGGGGACTGTGAACCTCTAGGTAGGTATTTTTCATGCTTGTAGAAAATCGCAGTCTGGCTTTGAGCATGCAAAGTAGCCCTTTTTTAAATGTAGCCGTCATTATCCGGGATGAATGAACTAAATTTATACACAGACTCAGAGATTCGTCTGAACATGAATGTCTGCAGCACACAGCAGAGGACGGAATGTCCAGCATCACAAAGGCAGGGAACTCTCAGAAATGAAAATGTATTTGAGAGATATGGGAATTGTAGTGTGAGGGAGGCAGATTCATGCTTTCAGGAAAATGTTTTAACTACGTCTTTTCAAACAGCAGTACATTTCAGACTTTTGTTTTACTCAACAGGGCTGAAGAATGCATTGGATTTGACCATCCCCAGTTTGAACACTTGCATGTAGAGTAAATATGTAACAGATGCGGTTTCTCTGTATTGATTGGTGAATCATCCCCCCCCCCTCCTTTTTCAGGGAGAGAGCCAACACTATACACGAAGGCCCTAGCCTGTGTACTTGATATGGTATATTCCTCCCAGGATGAAATGTGATCTGCTTGTTTAGGGACTTTAACTTTCAATAACACATTTAATCCGTGTTTTAGGGTCACTTATTTCTCTCCTCAAGTAGCATTTAGTTTTTTAAAATAAATAAAAGATGCCATGCAACTAATGAAAAGAAAGCATTTATTTTGATCTTGAGTTTCCTGTCTTGCATCTATAACCCAGAACTGCCAAAATAGCAACAGTGACAGACAAAGACAAACATGAATCAGTTGTTCATGTAAACAATTAATTTTGGGGTAACACATACAGCAGACAGATCCAGCAGTAAACTATAAAACAAATAAAGAGCACATTTTCTAGCATTATGTGTAATTCTGTTTAACAGTGGAACTGAATTTTTTAATTCACTTCTGAGTTTCTGAAAGAACAAAGTAAAATATTTTATTGCCATTTGGTTGTTTTGAGACTACATGGAATGAAAGAATATGGCTCTGGTGCATATCTGTAGAGGTAAATGTCACATGTAAGACATTGTAGGGGGAGGGCTGAAAGATCTGCACATTTAGCATTTACATGAATGTTACATCGATATACTCCACTTCTTCGTAACTTGGCAGTACCAAGTGGCTGAATATGCATGCCTTGCGATGGGCTGGTGACACGTCCAGGGTGCATTCTGTGCTGCCTAGGATTTGTTAATCCCCCCCCCCCTCGCCCCCCATGACCCTGACCAGGATAGGCAGATTGACCGTGAAACACTAGATATACTTCTTATTTGGAATGTACAGTATATGATGAAAAGCTGTTTATTGGACCTGTAGGGTTATTAACAAGGCGTGTAGCTGGATGGTAACAGCCAATCCACAAGGCAATTAAGCATTTTAAATAATCTCTGGAGTAAAAGCAGGGATTCTGTAATGGTGAAAAGGAGTGGAAGCAAATGTTTTAAACCAGGAAGTGACAGGAATCCATTTATAAAAGGTGTGGTGTGATTTGGGTGTGGTTTAGAGGACAACAGGTGCAGTTAGCCTTGGCAAACTTGTTCATAAACACCCAGGACTTTAAATAGGCTCAAACAGTGCGGGAACATGTGATTGAAAATGCTGAAAGATATGGAAGGGTCAGTTACACTATACATATTTTGTGCCTTGCACGTTCAGGCTCTGTAATTCGTTAAGGGTGATCCCTCACTGGAATTGCACTAGCAGCCTTTTAATAGTACCATCTTACAATGGAACAATTTTTTTTACATTTCACAAAAAGAGAGTAACACCAAAAACGCCATTACCAAGTAATAGAGTTCACATTTTTGCATTTTCTGTTTGACTGGGCGACAATTATTGTGACTGAGGTGGACGTTTTTGAGACAAAATGTCATTTGTTCTTGTACAAAAACGACATGAGATGATAAAGACAAATTCTTAAGGAATCACAGAAAACGAGGGATTAAATGTAAATGCGGTTAGTTTGACTTAATCATAAAAGATCTCCCACAATCGGTCCCTCTGCAAACCACAGTCTCTTAGGAATTTTCCCTTATCAGTACATTCCAGTGAAAGGATTCAAATTCAGGCTTGTTTTAGTTTTTGCATCTCAAAACCATTGTTTAAAAATCTAACCTTTACATTAACCTAATTTAAAGTTGCACATTAAATATTTTTGTGTTGTGGGGTTTTATGCCACTCCCTAATGTGAGTTTTGCTGCAGAACAAAATGTCTACTGACCAGAATTCCAATATTACCCTGTTGTTTTGGCCATTGTCAGGTAAAACTTTGGCAACAGTATGTCCTTTGTATTCCTTTAGCAACACAACTCACATTTCGCCATTGTTAAACCAAAATTCTCTTAATTCAGCTTTAGTGGTGTATTTTTTAATTTAACGTCTACAGCAAATGTAGTCATGGCCCATCTGCTGGTTAACAAGTGAAAAAACCAAGAACATCAGTGTTCTGGTGGGCACAAATCAGCTCTGTCCAGGATGTAGAAGAAGAATTTCTTCTATGGAGAAATAACGTATCTGAATACTGATATACCTGTGGATCAAAAACAGTAAATTCTAATTGAAACATAATCATTTCAGTCCAAGACTTTCAGTGGGACTGGGTTTTCAAATTCAGTTTGAATTTGAATTTCAATTCAAAATGAAAAGTAGGCAGGCCATGATTTTGACATTCCCAATGGCTCTGGCACACTGCTGTGTAGCAGTGCTGTGTAGCTACACTGCTGTGTAGCATCAGTCAGACGTGTTCTGCTTTGTCTGCTTGTTTTGCTGGCTGGGTCTTATATTTTGGTAGCTAGGACATACTAGGACAACTGTCAGTGTCACCTTTTTCTGACTAGGTTCAGTATACCAACAAGCCACATCCATCACTGCTGTAAAATTACAGGTAAATTATGATAAATGTCTCATAGTGTTACCACAACTGTAATAGGTCAGTTACATTAACAGGCAGTTCTGATACTGTAAAGTTATATTGTTACTGCTTAGCCGTGGACGACAACAGACGGCTCGCCGTTAGCTTGCCAACTAAAGTATGATAAATAAGGCAAACAGAAGAATAATTAGACTTAACAGAAGTCTAATTATTCAAAAAATTTGTTTTTAAAGATAACATTAAACATAAATGACTGGCTTAAAATTATTATGTCGTCTGTTTATCTAGATGCGGAGGGAAAATTATCCGTCTAATTTAGTTGTCAGTCATCGTTAATCCCTTTTTGTCTATAATTTAATGCCAATATTCTCTTTCCTCTTGCCTAAAGTAGCCAACTGTGGACCTACGAACAGTGTCTTGGAAGAATGCCACAACCCACGTTTTTCCTTCCTTTAAATTGCAGTTTTGTTTGCTAAAGACTAATTCAATAAGGGCTGTGGGTTACCCAGTTTTCAGCTCTGTCCTTTACGAGTCGTAAATGGAATACAACCTCAGCTGCGGTTGTCAAATTAAAACTAATTCTGGGTCATACAATTCGATTTTTATTTGAAGATAATAGCTATATTGTTTATAATAATAGCTATATTGTGTGTGTGTGTGTGTGTGTGTGTGTGTGTGTGTGTGTGTGTGTGTGTGTACAAAAACATTAAAAAGTATTACCACACCACCAAAATAACTTAAGGCTTGTGTCCCCGAAATTTAATGTAGTATGTAGTATACGATGAATATATACGCGTATATTTGTTTTGTACATTTCTATACAAACATTACCTATTTATATGTGGAAAATCAACCATTCCGTTCCCCTAAATACCAACAGGTATTCATTGATAAACATAACGCCTGTTGCTGTGTTCTGGTATAAGGTACGCATCCTTTAAATTATTTAAATATAGTTATATAAATAAAAGTTAAATAAAAGATATTTTGACGACGGGAGAGAATTGTAATTGATTCTCATCTTAGTTGATTTTTTACATTGTCATTTTAATTATTGAGGCGGACTGTTTGTTTAGCTTTAGCTGTTTAAAAATAGCTGACTGGGTTAATCCTAGTTGACAATAAATAAATAAAAATTAAAAGAGACAGGAAATTGACTATAATTCCAATTTAAGATACTGGTTTTGGAGGAATAATTGTGAAACATTAGGAAAATTTTACACATTTAATCGGTCAAATTATCTGTATATGTGTGTTATAGTTGGCATTTAAATACAATTATATCCAATTTATTTAAGCAGAAGTTAGGTTACCTAAACAGTGAGCCCGCATATCAAAATATGTCTGTAACTGCGTTAAAATCAATATGATGTGAAGAATTACATATTAACACGTGTGCTCAGTAATTACTCATACAGGCCTGCTTTGTAACTGAGCGGCACGCTAAACTCAGCAATTTTTTAAAACTATTAGCCTACGTGCCTAATACATTAAAATGTGTTATCAGTTTTAAAAATATCAATTTAAAAAAGGGAGTAAAGTCGCTACATAACACAATGACGTTAACCATATCTTTAATAATTTACTGATATTGTACACGTGAGATTAAAAATGTAACCGCATTTTTTATAATTTTCAGAATGTATGTTTATCTCAACACGGTAGTAGTTAGACTACAAGATAGTTAAACTCTAAAGGGTTAAATGTTTTTGTGAAAATAAATCAGTTGTATGTTTATATATGTTCTTATACACGTATTCTCTTAAATAGTATTAACGTCTTTGGGAAACTACAGAATCGAATCCAACACCAGTGCCTTCAAATGCATTAAAAATTAGATTTATTTATTTATTTTAATTTTAATATTATTATTATTATTTTTTTTACTCCGTCCACATATACTTCAAACTGAAACACAGGAGAGATGAATTGATCGACATGTGTAAAATACAGCCCTACTTGAATAACTGAATAAAAGCCTGCCGAACATACTTTACTGAAATTGGGTGTAATTTTTCACTGGGAGGGCTGCTTTGTGTTTCAACACGTATCAGATGTCAAATTTGAGCGATAAATATTTACAATTTTTGTGTTTAATTTGACTTGCACACAGGGGGGACAGCCTACGGTGTTAGTGAAATGGATGGATGGATAGACATTAGACACCTTAGAGCGGGCAGCATCCACGTCAAAGCTGACCCACGCAATTACGCCTGTGCAGAATTCATATAAAACATAACCGGACATTGGTGCTATCACAGTTAACATTGGAAAAGTGTATCAAATATCGTTGGTTTGGTATACCGGCACTTGCTCTAATTTACACATAGACCCCTTTACGGCTAAAACGCAAGCAATTAATTTTTACGTTTTCACAATCTGTTTCTATCAAATGGGTCTGCGTATGTTTTATAGCTATACGGAGTTCAACTTTTAATAACGGTCATGAAATTTATAAAATACACTTCCTTTGTCAGTGCTGCAGTCCATTACTTCTTAATAGAGTGGTTCGCTCTCGTTGAGTTTGAAACCTAATCCAGTTCTAACAGGCATCGCGCTCCGCCCCGTTTGGCAGCCTTTGAGTGTCCCTAGCTGCAAATTTAAAATTGGACCCATTGCTCCGCACACGCGAACACCGGCCAAACGGAACAATTAAAATCCGATTTTGAAACATTTTGGTTTTCAGACCAAAGCAGTGAAAAGCTCATAACCTTTTTGATTTAGCGCGATCTACTAATTAGACCCATTGCCAGCCGGAAAGTCGTATTCTAGCCCTTCACAAATATTCTTGGCAAGCGATCGCAGCCCCGTGACCTATGACATACATTGCAAATTAATTGGTCATTGTCTTGAGTGTGCGGTGGGATTCCAGTTAATTAGCTGAGAAGTGAATAAAATTGAACTTTATATGATTCGTATCCAAGCCTCTGTTTGTTAACACGGACTTGGGATAAATCGTCTTTTGTGAGAAAAAAAAAATTGGATGTGAGTAGCGCAGCGTCGTTTTGTGGACTGGCGACTGCGAGCTCCAGTCCCAACATGAAGTACGACCGCGTCAGCACGGGACCTCATTATCTCATGTCTGTAACCATCTTTCGGGAACATTCCTTAATCTAGAGTGGCACAGGCATGCATAGTTCTCAGGAGCCAGTGTGTCGGTCACAGAGCCGGCCTCACACAATTTCTTTGCTTTCATTCTCTCTCTCTCTTTCCCTCTTTGTATCTTTTTTAACCCTCTTGCGTTTTTTTTTGTCAGATGTAATAGGGCGAGGCTTAGATTTAATGGTGCGTTTCCTCCTTTTCGCAGACACGAGAGGTGCTACAAATGATTATGAAAAGGAAGTATTTTATAATTTTGCTGGTTGCCGGGAGTCTCGCGTTGTAGCCACTGTCCCGTAGTTTCTTTGTCACGCACCTTTGACTATTTGTTTAGGTTTTCACAACATTTATATAACTTTGTACACAAGTATTTTCACGCAGCTAGATTTTCTTTCTGTCGAGAACAATATCAACTTTGCCTTAAATTCAACAGTATACAGGTCACGGTAAAAACTAAAAGTAAATACGGTCGACCCCGGGCATCTGTTTATCCTTAACACAGACTACTTCTATGTTGTTTATTTACATCAAACATTTTCCTTCACCTTGACCTAATTATCCCAACTATAACTATATCCCAGCTGAGTCCGGTATATTTCGAGGAAAATAATGGTAGATCATTAAAATAACTTCAAATGGATTTTACAATATAGCTAAATGACTGAAGTTTGACAATAAGAGAAAATGCTAGCGAGGTAGACGCAAGTTTCCCCATATTATTTTCAAAGCAGACGTAGACAAATCCACAGGATCAAAGGAAAAGACACCTCTGAGTTTGTCAAAAGGTGTACAGTCACATTGTTTGTAACACACAAATTGGCACAAAGTATGATTTTCCTGCAGGACCCCAGTTCTTTGAACAAGTCAGAAAGTCCTTGTAAGAAGGGGTCAGTACCCCCCCCCCCATCCGTCTCTTCTCCCGTCATGTCAGTTACAGTCTAACTCATTATATGCTGGAGAAAGGCTCTCCTAATTAAATTCATTGGTCAGAGTTCACACACGCGCGCACGCACGCACACACACACACAATCATTAGATTGTATTGGTGCTGGAGTAAGAGGAGGATTTTATTCCTTTAGATCCTAACAAGCAGTTTTTGTGGGTCACAGACCATAAGTAAATATTACCTTTGAGGCAAGTAGGTCTGCTTAGCACAATGCAAAGGACTATGTCTTAAGGACTATGTCTTAAGGGCTATGTCTTAAGGCTACTATTAGTTGGACAGCAGTATTCTTACCTGCATCAGAGTAGTGTAATTATGGACATCACAACTCAACACGTATGCCACCCCCCAATTAAAAAATAGCACGTTGTTTAGGCATGGAGTGCGTATACGTATACATGTACATATTCCGCATATTCCGCATAGTTCTAGTCAGAATGGAGACCTGTTTTTCAAACCTTCAGAGCAGTTTTAAACTCCAGTGCACACGGAATTAAATGCAGTTATACTGAATGAACTGAAAGGACAGTTTTTTCTACCTTGAGTAAGCGAATGAAACTGATGCGCTCACTTGCCGTTCCTCTGACAGAAATAAATCTCCAGCGTTCATGGCCGCGTTTTTTGGGGGTGTCAACAGAAGCACGCTGGCAACGGTAAATCTACACAACATGTCAGTGGATACATCGGAAGCAAGATATAGCTGCGCTGTGTTTCTGCACCAGGAAATTGCATTAGACCAAAATTAATCTTTTATTAAAGGCCAAGAGCCGAAGGTTTCCAAAGCAAGCTGACTGAATGATGTCATGAGCCATGACGGTTATTTTAGTCCAAAACTATTTGTTCGTCTTACCAAAATGTAAATTTTATAGGAAAAGATAGTGTTTGGGGTTAACTTCTGTGACAAAGTAATTATGAAAATTTCAAATTAAACACCTCATATAGTGGTGGCTTCTGATATGAACGAAGTACGTTTTCTAACGTAAAAGCAATTTCAACGGTTCCTTTACAGTGTTTTGAATCATGTCGGTTACATAATTAAACGTGACAATGACAGTGAATTTACAATTGTCATAGAATTGGGATGAAGTCTATAAGTACTACTTTGTTAACAAAATACAATAAAAGAAACGTTTATACTGAAACATTACAAATGGATGTATGTTAATTGTACACAACTAAATTGCCAGTGTTAATTTAACAGTGTTCCAACTACACTGGGAATGTTGATATGGGAGTAGTTGGAATTATATAAAAATTCTCAGTGTTAAATTAACACTGCCAACCTATCAGCAGCGTAATATCATCACGAATATGGAATGTGGAAGATTGTAATTGCAGTTGATGTCAATATTTTTTACTCGTAACAGCTGGAAATGCAGGTGTACAGTTTAAGTGCAGAAGATAATTATTATTATTTTTATATTTACATGCAAAGAATACACTAAGCAAAATGTCAGGGCGCGATGATGGACATCAGGAAGACAGCTACAGTCAAAATAAACGGGCTACGTGTGCTCTCAAACTTCGGGCGTGATTGTTACGTCATCACTCTTTTCTGGCATAAACCCTTCGTCATAATCAAACCGGTTGTCAATTAACGTGTTAAATAATGGGGGGGGGGGGGGGGAACGGCCCCAAAAACAAATGCAGTTTCATTTCAGCCCTACTTAGAAAGTCATTTATAAGAAAGGCAGAACATTTTAGACTATATGAAACCAGTCCTCATGAGATGTAGAGTAACAGACTGTCATCAGATTACAATTTATCTATCGTATACACATGGTTTGTGAATATAAACAGTTCTGGTTAAGAGACAAAACCTTTTAAATATACACTGAGCAGAACAATAAAAACCCAGTCAATTCACAACACAAAAAATACATTTGAAGCACTGACATTCTCAAATAAACAGGCTAGTAGCAAGAATCCTCGCATCTCGGTCCAGGTCATCCTTCATAATCACCAGCACAAATAACCTCTTTCATTTCCGATACACTCAGTATAAATTAAGATATGACAATTTCACTGAAAAAAAAAATTTAATTCAAACATTTCAAACATTTTTAGAACTACTAATAAAAACAACCAAAAAAAAATCAACTCCTCAAAAGAAGAGTTATATAACGTTTATACCTGCTTTGTAATTTATTGTCATAACATTGAATTATAATCAATGGCGGGGTTGTCCGTGAAAAGATGCTTTCTTATTAATGCTGTAAAGCGTAGAGATGAACAACACCGTTGTCATGGGTCAAGAAATGTTGTTTCCGTCTGAGTGTGTCCAGACTTTTCACTTTGGGAGCTAGGAAACAGTCTCATTAATATCAAACGTAAGACTTAAACACTTTGAGCGCGAGTATATTGTACTTGTGACGAACTGAATCACTGAAAACGTTTAAAATAACCATGGTCAAAGTTAAGCGCAATTTTAAACGCACCATTCTTATCATTTATTTGTGGTTGTCGTACTCCGTGATGAATATGATGCAACTTTTTTTCTAGGATTTATACCTTATTTTATATTTTTTAAGTTCAAATGGGCCAATCTGTGATTCCATTGTGTGAGGATAAAAACTCTGCGGGTGTTTACTTAACTGCCGCAAAACTTATAAGGGACTGAGCACGTTACTCAGTGCGACTCTGCTCTTCCTTGGGTGGCTCGGATTGTAAACAATGTCATCGGCCAAACCTTTTAACCCAGTGAAAACAATTAGCGGGATTAGGGGAACAGTCGTCAGATCATTAGGCCATTACTCCACCTTCGTTTTAATTCCGTGAAAGGTCAGTCTTTGCCAGGATCACTCAGTTACTCTAGCGCGGACGGCAATATTGCTTTTCGGGTAAATTATACGTTGTCACTTATTTTGTGACTCAGTCTGTGAAAATGGAGAATTTAAACCTGTGAATACTGTGCATAAAATAATGCTGCAGAAACGAAGTTAGCAATGTTGAAAATATGACGCGTTTTATCTGAACGTATAATTAAATCGTGTTATGTGCATAGTTTTAGGTGTGTGAATAAATGATTTGAGTTTACATTTTGTCACATATAAGGTCACATACTAATTGTGATAAAGTTACAGATGTGTCATATCTTAAAATAGTTTATCTTTATTTTAACCATTGCACAAATTATTTGGAAGGTTCCTGTTTACACATTTAGGAAAACTGAAAGCTGTGACATTAGTTTGTTCAATGCTTAAAACTGCTGGTAAAAACAGGAGTTCTCTTGAATGGTGTCTCTACAGCAATGTTCATTATTTAGCAAGTCTTTCGGACTTCACATCATGCGTAAAACCCGTATTAAAATTAATCTTCATGTCATATTGTACTTTTAATAGTTTATGGTCGAGAAGATTGATTTAATGACCAAACTATCTTTATTTAACGCCTATAACTGACGCCAAAACGTCGATGCCTATTGCTGGAATAACTAATTTAATTGACAATTTTACTGGTAGTGCGATTTCAGTCGGAGAAATTAGGGACAATGAAATATAGGAGAATGCACCACAAAATCCTTAAAAATTCAAAAGTTTATAGAACCTTTTTTTCCGCTTCTCCAAGGCAGTCCCAAATACACGCCGATTGCCTCCGAAAAAACACGTGAAAAAGTATAGAAATACACGAATGCACAAAACAAACCTGCATATTTTTCAGCTAATGTTGTAAACTGAAATACCGCCTGTGACTCGCACGCTTTAGGCAAGATCTTAGTTTTATGTTCCGCCAGATTTTACTGTAGTCATAGTTGACTCAAATTACATTAGTACTAATTAGAGGAACTTAAAAATACGTTTAACCATTTTTATTTAACAAACGTGTGTTGAACTATGGAACAGCATACGTAAATCTAAATCAACAGGTAGACTGGGTACACACGTATGTGTATACGAGGTATTATATATAAAATCACCGTGCTGATTACTAATGGTCTATTGGTCTTTTGCACCATTGAGTTTGGCCGGCTATAAAAATAACTGCTATGGTAAAATATTCACTTTTATGGAAAAATGTGGGAAAAAAAATTGAAAGTTTGTCTTGCGCAAAAACGGCAAAAGTTATAAATATGACAGGGTATTTTTTTAAATAAGCATTTTAACATTGTGAAGATCTGAACTGAGATTGTTGCATTTACCTAAAACAAGGCCATTCGCGTGTGACCGCAGTATTGGAGGTAATCTTGGGTTTCCGGTTTTGGCTTGATATCATGAATCCAAATTTTTGTGGGGCATTTTCTAGACTTAAGCACTGTGCATGGCCGTTAACTTTAGCAAAATAATTCCCTATGGCAAACCACCATTTTAGAATAGGCTGTCACTTTTACCGTGCAACAGGCGCAGAGCTCGAGACAAGCAAAGACAGCATTCCATCAAAGACACCACAGCAGTGAACTCCTCACAAAGCAGATGAGGGAGACAAGTAAGAGACGGCTCACAAACGGGTGCTGCTGTTGACTGACAATTTCCAGCTTCTGTGGACGTCAGAATATTTCACTGGAGGTTCAAAAGGCATAACATTTAGACGTTACCCTTTTCAAACACACACACACACACACACACACACACACACACACACACACACACACACACACACACACACACACATATATATATATATATAAGCAAACACACTATATAGTTTGCTTCGGACTTAAAAATTACTTTAAATACTTCACTTTAAACACCTTACACACCTTAACTTCTTAAAACTTTACACAAGTCAAAGAAATTACTTAAATTTGCTGTATGATTACAGGATAATGTTTTAAGTGCATAAATTGCTTTCTAACTTGAGTTTGTCATACCGACATACACTTATCCGGTTTTATGTTGGGATATTCATTAAATGTTTTAAAAGAGAGAAATAGATGAAAGTTCTTCCTCTAAATGAAAGTGAAAATGTGCCAGCAGGGATGGGGGATACTAGTAAAAACTCATTACTAGGAATTACGGTGTCACTATGATGCGTTTTATGCTTTATGGAACGCATCGTAGCTTTCTTGGAAATTGCCCCTGTGTATTATGTTTTTTTCTTCAATAAACCAGTATCAAAAATAAACGTCACTTTTATACACGGTGACGTGTCGTAATGTATTTCATTCGTTATGAACAGTTATTCTTTCAAGCATGTTTTAGAAGAGGATGGTTTCGTACTCTATTATACACCGGTTAAAGGTGATGCCAAACACGTACTAATCTCAGTTACACCCACTTTGGGAGGAAGCCAGAGGACTCTCATTTAGACTAAAGATCCGGTTTCGGGAGTTAAAGATTCTCGTATCTTAAAGCCAGCATATGCTATTGGATTTGGTTTGATTTTGGAAACACACATCTTTATATATTTTAACACTGAAAAGTCGGAATGTCAAAAGGTGGCAAACTCTCATTTAACAGGTTTTAATTTTTATGTCTTAAATCAACCTGTATTGGGCCCTTTCAAAAGTAAACAGACATTTTTTGTATATTGTGTACATGCCATAAGTCACAATGTCCACATGCATGTCATCAGGAACATACACTGTTGTCATCCATCCATCCATTATCAAACTGCTTATTCTTTATGGGGTCACTGGTGGACTGCCTATTCGAGGCAGCCTAGGGTGCAGGGCAGGAGACACGCAAGACTGGGCACCAACCCATTTCAGGGTTCACACACACACACACACACACACACACACACTGCCATAGTTTTGAACTTGCCACATAGGGTAAGAAATTGTGAGGAAAAATAATTAAATTGTAGAGCATATTTCATTTTTAGTTTGCGACCGACTGCAAGAAAACATAATACATAAATTACTTGAATATAAGTAGCCATTCAATTTTTGATGGTCTCTAAATTACTGTTGTGTGGTTTTGTATCCTCCATATGCTCCATGAATAAGAGAACAAAACAGCACTAGTAAACCATACAATATAATGTAAATTAAAAAAAGATTATTGCTGCATTTATGGAAGAATCATTATTTTTAGAGGGTTTTGAGTATAAAGACGGTAAAGGCTGCAGTTTTAAGTATGCACAATTGAAGTGAGACATGCACGTGTCTGATTGGATGATGAGCATGCAATATCTTATAAGAAAACCAATCTCGAGAAAACAGGAAATAGTCATGGAAATGCAGTGTTGCCGTGGTGATGTAATTTCATGAAGTACATTGCTTGTTTTCTCTTGTTGACGAGGATTCTGGGGTAATAGGTCCACTGACTGACCTCTCTCTCTGCTTTTGGATGAACCCATGATAACATGGTTGACATCAACCGGCTAACGAACATCTAGACTTTACAGCGGCACCGTTGGCTCCACATCCGCACGGATGTTTACCAGATCTTAAAGGATATTTTTTAATAGGATGTTCTGTTAGGTTATGTCAATGTCTGTGGCCTTTATAAATATGCAGAGTACAAAAATGACATGGAAGAAGTACACTGAGTTACTGTTTACAGCCAGGATAGCCTCAGGTGAAAAATGATTTAGATTTGCTCTACAAAACGGACATAGAATTGAAGCTGTTCTGTTGGGATCTCACAATGCAACAGAGTATCATGTTCCAGTGAGATTCTGGTGGTTAAAAAGGTGGCATAAAGGAAAAGCCATGACTAGATGGCAGCTCCAGAACACCAGTGCTGGTCTCATTCAGTTTGGATTTTCAACTCCACTGTTCAGTAATTGTGAATGGGCAGGACTCCTCTAACTGAAACAAACTGCTAATTATGTTCTGTTCTCTTCAGCCACGTCTCTGTGTAGCGGATCCACGAAGGCGTCCCTGAAGTTATACCAGACACTTTTGTTTTTGTGGGAATTTTGTAGGAAAATAAACACCGTTGTCGAGGCACATTCGAAGAGTGTTAACTGAGAGTGTGTAATTTACTTAGGATATTTATTTGAGCTGGAAAAAGCAAACTCAAAAACAGCTTCCACAGATTCTCACGATGGCAGCAGCTGCACAGCCAAAAAAAAAAAAACTTTTAAAAGAAACACTCACAGAAACGAGAAGCTGTTGGAGGGAATGACCAATCAGATACAGTCTAATGCTGCTGGATTCCAGGGCTGCTGTGCGGCTTCTATAAACCATATTTACATTCAGTGGACATGACCACAACTGGTAACCATTTAACGGGAATCATGGATTGAGATGTACATTATTAAAGCAGACAAAATGACATGTCTCGCATTTTTGAAGAAATGAGCTGTGCTTTGTCGTACGTTGTGAATTCGTTGACAGGCCTACATGGACTGATGCAAGACTTGAGTGAAGAAACGTTGAACTGTACTGAGCTTGAAAATTTTTGAATTCCAAAGAGAACATTGCTGTGATGTGTTCTCAATTATGTAAGATGAAACAGATAATATTGTGGCCTGCAGAAGTACGCTGTGTTGAGATCAGTGTTCAGTAACAAGCTGATCATAAGCTGGTTCTAAACTAGACTCTAGTCCTGAACAGCCAGAAGCATGTCAGATGTCACATTCCTGGTGAATCTTGCTGTCTGTGCCTTGCAGTTGGAGCATCGCTTAGGGTGTCATGACGCCTTACCCTTTGGTGACCTCTTAGCTTGTGGCTTGTGTCTGTGAAGTCAGTCATCCCAAAGACTGACAAAGAGGTGGGGGATTCCCGGCAGATGTGATGAGTGCTGTCTTTGGGGGGGGGGGTTTAACCAGATGACATTTAGGCAAACCTCCTTTTCAACACTACACAGAATTAGAAGCTTTGCAATCCTGGAAGAGTATGCAGGCCTCATGCCTGCCGTCCATGATGAAGCCGGGTAAAAGCATACCAATGCCAGGGGATGCCTGGTTTTCCTCTGGCAGACTGGAAGCCGTACCTCATTGTTGTCCAGAACACATCATGAACGCCGCCAGTCGACATGCACAAGCCTACAGCCAAACACACCCACAGGGGCCCATTGTGTTCGCTGACTCTTGAACGCCAGCTTGGCTGTTACCCGCCTGTCCTGAGCGCCGGTGTGCTCCACCTCACCTTCTTATGGGCCGAGAGACACGACACTGTTCCTATTATAAAAACAATCCGAGGAAACTGGGAACAATCAAAGGCAGGTTCCAGCAAGCTGCCATTGGAGAAAAAAAACATGCCACTCCTTGCACACAAACCATCTACGAACTGACGAAAGATTGACTGCCGCCGTGGGATTATTTTACGGTCATTTGGGAAATTTTGCTAATGAGAAGGATGCCGCACCGCTTTCATTGGAAAGGATCTCAGGTTCGGGTTTTGCAGCTCAGCGCGGCCCCTTGTTCGATTTCCCACAGTGTGCCGCTCTGGGTTAACTCGGCGAGTTAGGGAAACATGCGACGGTAGCTGAGTCATTGTACACGGCGCACGTAGGGAGGCATGGTGGGAGTGGGAAGTTTGCTCGGAGCTGACATGCTGTGGCAGAGGGAGAGGCCAATGCGCTGCCGAGCCTCAAAGAAGTCAGCACACTGCCAACACATTGCTCTCGTTTGCTTGCGGAGGGAAGGGGGAGAGTTGAAGAGTGGGTAATGAGTTTTCCAGGGAGTAGAACCACAGAAGGGTCTACTGCAGGTAAGGCTGCCCCCTCTGGCTGGAATGCACACTGCAGGAGAGGAGTTGGAGAAGAACAGAGGCTGAGCAGTCATGAAACAAACCCAGTCCAGTGCCTTCTCTTCAAAATTTAATATAATTGCAACAGCTAAAATGTACAGAGGCAAAAAAAATTGAAATGTTGAATGGGTTATCGGAGACTGTAGCAATGGAGGCTCTGAAGCTATGCTGATGACCTGTGTGTACTCGGCTGCCTGCTAGGAGACAGGTCAAACTGAAGTAACCACAGACCAAAAGGGTCATCGTATTTACTGTAAGAAAGGGGAGTTCTGGGTAATTCTGGGATAACGAAGGCGAGTTGCCTTGGTACAAAGACAATGGAACTTCACAAGCGTAAAGTTTTTAGAGATAAATAAATCTAGCGTTCAAAGCTGGAATGTGGAAGAGACATCACGCTTGGCTTTTGCTTCATAACCTCAAACAAAATGAAAGTCCTCATCAACCATAATGAGTAATTTGTTGACAAGCACATCAAGCAGCCTTTCACATACTTGGATGTTGATGCAAAATAAAAGTCACTCTTGAGCATAATGGTTTAGAAGTAATGAGTGCAACATAAAACCTAAAATGATGTCTCACATCAGCTTACACAACATATTGGCTGCTGTGTTCCAAGTTATGTGGCCTGTTGATTGGCAATGCTTAGCTCTGCTGTTTGGCAAACAGTCCCACAGGCAGATGTTGCATGCATGGAAAAGAGTTCCTATGCCTCATCTTCGTCAGTGAAATGCCACACACACTCACGCACAAACAAACCACAAACAGTTCAATGATGATGGATAAACAAGACAGTTTCCAGTCATATTTCTTAGTGGAACTGCAGCAGATCTGTGCCTCAGGTGTTAAAACCCAAACTCGTTATTGTTCACATTTATTCATTTAGTAGACATCTTTTTATTCAAAGTGACTTACAACATTTCACAGAGATGCTGGTTCTCTGCATTTGGCGCATCCCCTGGGGGGGAGCAGTGGGCAGCCATATGCGGTGCCCGGGGAGCTAGCGTTTGAGTGTCATGCTCAAAGACACACCTGGCACCTGGGCTTTGATTTGAGCCAAGAGGCATCCGCATCCCAGCCTCATGTTCTACCCATTGAGCCACAAGGCCGCTGTTTTGAACGTTTTGTTAAAATGTTTGAACAGATGATGCTCTGTCTTTCCAAACAACTTGTGCATGTGGAGGTTATTTGTTTCTTTTATGAAAGTTAGAAGGCTTTTTTGTCACAGTTAAAGCCCTTTACTATGTGAGGCTGTCTCATTGTGTAATCCCATCCCTGCTTTAATGGTTGATGGTTCTCTACAGCCACAACAATCAATATGGAATCATATAAAAATCTTAAAATTAACTGAAGCTCATCACCTTTTGCCAGACCTTTCGCTGCACATCATGCCATTTTTTGCATACTTTAAACTGAGGTTTTAATTTCCATTCTTTTCATTAAGTTAACGCAATATATATAATGATGTATGAAAAAGACCCACGTTGTGCCAGATTCTCCCCAAACGACAACCCATGAACAGCCCAATTCCAAAGACATTGGGTCTGACGTGAAAATGCTGCTCGCTCTTAGAATAAACAACTGTGAGTAAAACACCACACGCAGTATAAGGTCTGCAAACCTTTTGGCGTCTCCCTCTAAAGGTCTCTTCGGTTTTTTTCATTCCAGAAATGGGGTATCATTGTTCTCAGTGAAATGTTACCACAAAGACCCACACTGATTAATTCCATTCTCTTCACCATGCCTCTAGTGCTTAGGCTGCCTAAAATGCACCGTTTTGTGCAGCAGGCGAGTGGAATATGGTGGGTCCTAATTTTAAAAAGCAGCCCTATAATCTGTTTGCCATATATTAGTTCCAGGCTACAAAGCCTGGGAAATGTGTGCTGCGCCCATGCTGTTCCTGTATGCTGGCTTGCCAGGGTTACCGCGGAGTGTGCTTAATGAACAGAGACAACTCTGAGGAACACACGTTGGCTCCCGTGCCCAGAGGCCCGGCTTGCCATTTCACTGCCTTTGGACGATACCTGACTCTGCTGGTGAAAGTGGAAATAACGCAGTCCACGCTGACACATCCGGTTTATTCACTCTTCTCTCCTTCCTCTCATTTGTCAGCTGTTCTGGCATTGTCCCCAAGTGTTTCCTGAATCCAATGAAAAGGGCAAGTTGTTTCAGGGCAACAACCAAGCGGTGTTATTCTTGGAGAACCTCGCAATGCTCATTGGCCAGCGCCGGTCTTGGGAAGGAAGCTGAAGAGCGCGGCGGCCATTTACTGGCCGCTCATCAAAAACACATTTTTAGCAGCATGCAAATTGACAAAACCAGAGCGGGAAGGAATGCACTCACGTTGGTCAACTGTAGCGTTTTGGCCCTTCTGAGGGCTAACGATGAAGTCAGACGTTCGAGAATACAAATATAGAATGCAAGCAGAACGAAGTTCAGTTGTAACCGGGACTACGTAGAACAGTGGCGTTTCAGTAACACGTATTTCAAGAGTTTGATTGATGCTGTTGTGAAAGTGCAGCTGTGTGAGCAGAGATTTATTACTTATGTGCCAGTTCCACATTTGAAGCACACTGGGTCTTCTTGCCTGGTGAAATAAAGTCCAACTGATCAACTGCAGAAAGTGCAACTAAGTAAATTTTTTTCTCCACAGCTATTGTTAGAAACTACTACACCTATTATAAATTTAAGCAGCAGAACCTCAAGATTGTCAAACTGCATGTTGAACCTACAGCAAGCTGGAAAGCAAGGGGCGGGGGGGGGGAATATGCTTCAACTTAACCCAGGACTCCTGTGTGCTGAGCATATCCTGCATTTGCCATTTACTGCAGGGGAGCTGGAAAGGGGGACGGGATACGGAGCGTCTACGAGGAACACCCGTACCCCTGGGAGATTTTGAGAATATGAAGTGGCTCACAATGAATAAAGTCAACACACGCCCCTTAGCTATTTTTCTTTTTAACAATATGGCACGAAAGCGGCCCTTTTTTTTCTATGCAGGACCATCTGTATCGAATAGAATATCGTGGGGTAAATTAACCAGACACCCCGCGTAGTCGACTTACCTTCAGGCAACGGGAATGTTACCGTCAAGATGTGCTAATGCAACAATGTTACGGCAAATGTGGTCAGAAGAGGCAAGGCAGCTGAAAGGCTTTGTGCCAAGCGTCCTTGGTACAGCAAGCCCCGGACCCTGGTTAGCATACAGAATAACAGCACCGTCGCTAGGCTTGTATTGTTCGACACATGTGAATTCATATGAGGAGTGTCCTCAGTCACATTCCTGAGGAACACGAGTTCTGCGTGTTTAAGGACATATGTTTTATTTACTACTTGGTTTGCATCTTCCAGACCAGGTCAGGCGATGTCCAGTACTGGCTTGAATAAAACAATTTAGACCCGGTTTGAGTGGAACCATCAAACTCAGTGAAGTCAAGCTTATATATGTCTGGCATCACCAGGTTTCTGTTGTTTCTGTTTACATCTCGTGTTGGGATGTTTACACGCTCACCGTCTGCCGTAGAAGCATCTGGAAACACGTTTGTGTTTATTTACCTCTATGAGCACTTTTTTCACATTTTCTTGGTGTTCTGGGGCCCACTTTCTGACACGCAGATGAAACTGGAACACTGCATGAGTGCTCCCTGAAAATAAATGTTGGTTTGTACACTTAAATTGCTAGGTTGATTGAGGTAGTCAGCAGCTGACATCGTTATGTGAGACCAACCGAGGTTCACAATCACGGATCTTTGGAATTCTTTGGGAGAAGTGGGAGGTAACATTGGGTGAAGCTGTTCATTGCTACTGCTCTCTTTCTGTGTTGGGACTCGCATGTGAAATAAACAGGTGAAATCTCTCTTAATTACCCAACTGAAATGTAATGGGGGGGAACTCAGCGCTGTTGCTGTTGGCAACCGACCAGCCGGGAGCTTCCAGAAAGCTGGACTTTTCTGCAGATGTGCCGTTTAATTTGTCGATCCCACCAGGCGGAAAGTATTCTGCGGAACCAATTCGTGGCTTTAAAAGCTGTGTGACGCGTCGCAGCAGGGTTAGATCAGCCTGCGAATCATCTCTGTGTCACATGTGTAATGTGATGATGGCCAATTTAAGGCCATAAGATGCAGGGAGGTCTCCAAATTACAGTTACAAAATAATCATGGCTTACATTACATCAACAAAACTGCTACTGGATAGGGTGAGAGGTGGCTAGAGCACATAACGCTTGTAATGAGTCCATAAACTCAGATAACCCCCTTCAGGCCACATTCAAGTGCTTTTGCTGTTGTAACCAGTTATATTGCATGCCACTGTGAAGGTGTGATTGCTGGCGGCCATCACGCTGAACCTGAAGCAGGTGAGATCACCATGGCTACAGCACTCAGGACGCACATTGTGTTGTGTCAGTGGATCAGTCAAACTAAAACAATGCATAAATGTTCTTCAGAATGAAAATGGGTGGAAAAGGTTTTTAGATAAAGAGAAAGGAATAGGAAACCTCCTGGGGATCTTGTTGTCAAGACACACACACACACACACACACACACACACACACACGTACCCAGGACACAGGAAAAGTGAAGCATTCAAAATGACCTATTTGTTAAAAAAAAAAAATCAAATTCGGGAAAAGATTTACAGACACATAAGCATGATGTAATAAACATTTAGTACATTATAAATTGCTACATATGTTACCAGCTATTTGTACTGTAACCATGATGTACCCAGATTTAGAACAAAGATGTGTCATACTTGAAATATAATGTTGTCCATTTATGGGAATAAAAATATTTTTTGGTATTAGAGGAGCTGTCAGTTAAGGGGTTATGTAGACGTTTTAATTTAAAAAGTTTAAAAGTCAAATTTGTACGATCAGCAGCTCGAGTTATGACAGAGGAAGCCGTTAGCTGCCATGCTAAACAGAAGTGTCAGTGTAAGGCCTGTTTTCGCCTAATGTTAGCCAGCTGCTGCATCATTTTTCTCTCCTATTTATGGTGGCACTTATTTTGTTTCAAGTCGCATTTATGCCACATCTGAACAGCAGGCCTAAAACATCTAAACGTCTTAATTTCTCTGGTGATTTTGCGCCGCTGTTTTTGCTGTCGTTGTTTCAGTTGTTGTTTTAACACAAACGTGATTTCAGACGAGAGCCCTTTTGTTTGCTGAAGTCACAAATTAGGCCCAGTACAAGGATTATGTTTAGTTGACTAGGATGGGATTAACATATGGTGGCGACCTCAGTGGAGTGGATCAGAACAGCCCCGGACATGACCAGATTGTCAGCAGTTACGCTCACAGCTTTGCCACACATAGCCCACAAAGTTGATATTTTTTATTCAAACGTGTAAGTGGATAATCATGTAGGATAATACACCCTGGGAGATGATGGATCCTGTTGCCATAACAACAATGTGAAAAGTTTGTGGAGTGTTACTTTGAATAACTGACGTGGTGTGGACAAAAATAAATATTAAATATTAAATAATAAAAAAACTGGAAATAAAATATTTTAATGACAAATAGTAATTTCAAACCAGTTCTCATAAAAGAAATATTCTTATAATGTGGGAACATCTCTATTTAAAATAAAGAGCTCTTAATCAGGTAAAAAATGGTTTTTAATGTTTTTATTTCAGAAGATATACATGAATTTTAACATAACACTTTTCTTACCACATTATGTAATTGTAATGATTTATCTGAATATATTCTTAAACTTCAAACTTGTCAAGCTATTCATATGTTGTCTTCTTTAAGAATTAACCATTTTACTGGGTTCCTCACATAAATGATCCATTATAACACAAACGTCAAATGCAACTGAAATGTTTCAAAAAATTTAGTACAGCTTTTGTTGTGGAAATAAATATAAAACTGTGTGTGTAGGTATTATATACAGATTTTATACACATGCATGTCTTATTATACAAAATGAATATTACATAAAGAAAGGCTCTTGTAATGAAATGTGATGAAAAGTTAAAAGTAGAACTGTGATGCTGATGGTGTACTGTGTTATTTACGACAATTTTCTTGGAATTTATTGTGAATGTTGGAGAGAACTTTTAAAAGCTGTCAGTCTTTTTAGAAACCAATGACAGAGAAAGGGCAGGACTGATGTGTGAAAGACCACAGTCCTGCTCTATATACCATTATGTACATGTACATATATATATAGTTTTTTTTAGAATCACATCTTCACATCCCATCATATCGATGACTATATATTTTATTGTTTTTAACTTAAAAACTATTAGAATAGCAATAATTTTTTTTCTCCTTCTGAAAAGAAAATATATATGATTTTATAACGTGGGATCACTAACCAATACCAGTGGGAGGATTTTACAGTTTCGCTTATTTTAGAAAAACTTTATTCATTCACTAAATGTCTTGTGGTTTGGCTTCCATTTGCACTAATGATCAAAATATAAAGCATTGCTTTTTTGAAGCTGGCAGCAAAGGAAATAGTTTTGAGTGTAAAATGGTGTTCAGGCAGAGCACAAAGATCTTGGTGTTCAGGCAGAGCACAAAGAGCTTGTGGTTTCAGCAGTACTACTTCTGTTATTAGTCGTACCAGAACACTGTCAAAAAAATGTTAAATGTTTAAAACATTTAAAAAATATAACAATACAAATTTGAAACAAGTCCTGGTATTTTTCTAACTTTGGTAATTCTCGTGCAAGTTGTATAGGCTGGTACGAGCATTTGCCCTGATGGGAGTTCATTTTGTGTGTGTGTGTGTGTGTGTGTGTGTGTGTGTGTGTATGTGCATGCTGCTGGCCTGTGTTAAGTTCATCTCTCAGAGGAGCCCTTTGATCATGGCCGAATCAAGGGAGCGTCCCCCTTTGACAGGTAGGTGAGCTCAATTCTCGGCTAATTGAAGCCAGCCCATTGGAGGCAGGATGTTTGAGGAAAAAGTGGAAGGGGGGAAAGTATAGATCACATATCAGGTAAGGTGAAATAATGTATAGGAGGATGAAAGTTCGGCCGAAGAGCCCGTCTCTTAAAAGGTCTTTGGTCTTATCTAAACATCTGCCCTGACTCCTGTCCGCTACAAAAAAGTCTGTGTTCAATTGTTTTCACATACCAAAAACAACCTATTGCAAGACACAAATATGCCATTTTCAAAGCAAGGTTAAAGTAATTTCTACAGTCCCGATTGTCTGAATGACAGAAACTGTTTTGTATCAAACAAGTTCTAGTTGAGTGGTTAGCTAATGGCTATAATAATTTACTCATATAATGGGTAAATATTTTCATAATTAAGTTTAAAAATACAAAATATGTAGTTATTTTTAATCAATTAATTATGTTTCTTATACACAACCAAGACTAAAATTGGTTTTATCAGTTACACATTTTGAATGGAAATGAACTTTCTTGTTACAGTCACAAATGTGAGTTTGCCGACATGTTCTGCTATCATTTTAATACATATAAAACTGGCTGTGAACATGACTAAGTATAGAAATATTATGTGATCTCCAACAATCTGGTATCCGCAGTTAAAAATGCATGATTGTTGGTATTCTGTGAAAAGTAACAGTTCAGTAAAATGCTGAAACATGGAATCCATTTCAACATCTGTACTTTACTCTGGGGTTAAAGTCAGATTTTATGTCGTCTCACAAAGGGAGTCATCACACAGCTGCAACAAACCAATGAAATCGGTCAGTTTTACTGTATGTTGTAATTGTAACTGTATGCTGTAACTGGGCCACCTCTACCTCAAGCAGAAAGTGTGAACTGTGTTTTGTAACAGTGACAATTTTACTGACACTAATAATTTAAAAATACAACACTATTATAATATAAAGGAAGCACTAGGAAAAAACTGGATTCATTTTATCAGAAATAAAAATGGAATTATACAGGAATTTAATTTTAAAATGCAGAGCCATGAATATAATCACCTTGCCTTGATCGCAAAGAGATTCTGATTGGAAAAACAAATTTCAAAACACATTTCAGGTACAAAAACATTGTAATTATCAATAGTTGCTTTTTCTAAGTTAAAAGCATATCTGATTTGAAAGTGAAATTCCATTAAAATCACATATAATCCAAGTCTTTTCATTTTAACACTCTTTTTTGGAGGGGGGCTGGATGATGAAATAATTTATAGATTAATTCCCAGATGTGGTTAGGTTACATTTACCTATTTCCCCCTCCTTGTTCCTCATATTTAACTTAATTGTCTAGTTAGCTGTAATATCAGTTGTCTGCTTTTAAGTATCAGTCATGATAACTGAGCTAATGTGGCACAATACTACACTTCATATTGTGTATTGTTACATAAGCAGCAAACATATGCTTTCACTAACCATAATAAAACAGTTTTTCAACGTTGCTGTATTACGCTGAGCTGCTCGCCTTTTTCCTGTTACTCATTTCGTAATTACCCTTCGTCTTTGAAGGACAGAAATGAGCCCAACACTTCAATTAAATGTCTCGCAAGACTGATATTTTTTAATGTACTGATTTTAGGAAAACAGGAACGCTCGTAGACTGTTGCGCTGAGTCGGAGAGCCCCACGGTCCAGCAGCAGCTACAACAAAACAACAGCAGAACAAGAAATGTGATTTTCTAATGGACCCTGTGATAAGATCGGCATAGTTAATTATGAGAGAGTTTCTTTGCCAGGGCTGATTAAATCTTAAAAGTATGTTGTCTAGGAACCTAAGGCTCATGTTTTTTGGGATCTGTTTCCAATCTGCACAGTTGCTGCCACCTTCAGATTTGACATCTCTTTCCGTTTTACGTAGAAAATATTTAATACATGCATTCTGCAATCTGGGCCAACGTGCTGGTTGGTTCGCAGTAATCCAGCAGCCCACTTAGCAAATTAGAAAGACCTGGGGCACTAACTGTCACACTTTAGGTAATACACGAGAATCGGCGACACGGCCTCACATAGTCATGAGGCGTTATCGTTAAGATGGAGCTGAGTCAATGCAGAGTACATACGCCAGAGTGGTTTCGGTTGCACAGCCACGTCTGATGAGTATGCAAATGGGGAAGCTTCATCTGTAAATAATCCCCATGCCCTTGAAAGCAGTCAAAGGAACACCGTGGCCCAGCGGCACATATGAACAGAACCCGCTTAATTTTCAAGATGTCTTTTCAGCAGCATGGGACAGGATGAGATTGTAAAAACAGTAAGGGAAGGAATTGTGTGTGCTGTGCCCATATGGCATTTCTGCGTTTGGAACATTCAGCTACAACGTGGATCTCAGGCCAGGCTGGGACACATCTGTTTGTAATGTCACCGTGTAAACCTCTGCAAGACAAGAAGAAATAAAACTGCCATACTCTTGGTTGGAGACAGAGCTTTTCCGTTTTCATTCTCTAAATTGCATTGTTCCTTCGTTTATTTTTTCCTTGCAGTTTTTTCCCCCCATGTGTTTGCATTATACGTATATATTTTCTCTATTGACCTTTAGCTGGAAATCCACTACAGTGTAGGTCATAAGACATGGACCTGCTCTGCCACCCTTCTCAAATGTGCCCTAATAACATAATGCTAGCAATATTCAAGGTAAATCACAAAATCACAACTGATTTGGAGTTGAAGTCTTGCAGGCTCCCGCCCACCAACCTATCTGGTCCCCTACTCATTTCAATAAACCAGACAAGTGCAGTCCTTAAAAAAATACAGGGAAAGCTGGAGTGAAGGCAGTTGTAGACAATTCTAATTGGTATTGACATCAACGTCTCTGCAGAGGGTTGACATCTGAGGGCAAACCATTCCATTGAGTCGCCTGAATGCTCACAAAAGCAGCCCTGGAACTGCGCGGGCAATCACAGCAGACCTCTGCTGGTAACGATCGAACTTAATCTGATTTCAGGACAAGGAGAGGAAAAAAAATGAAAATAAAATCAAAAGCGCCGCTAGAGTGATATTGACATGATGGCGAAATCCCAACCACAGGCGCCACCAATCGTGTTCCGTCGTTGCATTATCGTTAATGCGGAGGCCCCCTGAAATGTCCCTCTTACCCCACTTCAAAACAGCAGCCCCATGTCAAAAACAGCTCGATGCTATCGAAAGCTGAAAGCTGCGTATTCATCTGGAGAGTTGCTTTTGACCCTGTATTTCACACAGGTTCGACCTGTTACTTGCCTCCTCACCTCCCTTGAAATGGGGCACTTTTCTGATGCACATCCAAGCGATACCAGCCTCAGTGCAGCGCTGCTTTGTTTGGTCTCTCAGAGATGAAGAGCTGGGTCCACTGCCTCACACACGTGGACATGCACTCAGTGTACGTTTCTAAAACTCCTCATGCCAGGAAGTGAGATACAGAGAACTCTTCTTACCAGTGACCGGCTTCGTTAGTGAAGCCTAGCATGACATCCGTTGTGTTTTTCTCTCATAAATTTAAGGCTTCTACGTAACACAATAGCTTTAGTGGTGCTTTGGTTAGAGAACAGATCAGTTGCAAAACATGGTTTGTCTTTAAACAGTTCTGGACAGTTGCCTTTAAATATTTTGCTGAAGAATTAAAAATGGTTTTGCTTATTATCGCTGTTCTGGTGTTGTCTAATCTTTGTTGCAAGATAACGCTTGTCTGAAGGAATCGTGACTCCTTCAGATCTTCAGAGCTGTCTCGCATTCCAGCAGAGATGTTTTAGCTGTGCTTTTTAATAAACCCCACGAACACGCCTTTGTTGTCGTCACGCAGCAGTGCTCGGACATTCTGATTTAGGGTGATTGATGACGCAGCGTGGACTGTGACACTCGCATGTCAGTCGAGGACCGAGATTTTTTTGCAAAGGATGTTCAGTCTAGACTCCTGGAAGATGACCATCACCCCAGATAAAGGCCGTAAAATGCACTTAAGCCACAACGAGTCTGCTTGCAGTGTCTTCTCTGAGTCTGATGTTATCATTTAGGACCTGTTAGGGGGCAACAGATAACAGGATGGACATTCCTTCTTCCAGGGCTGTTTTTAATGAGCACATGAGGCGCTGTGGAATCCAAAGCTATGAGATGAAAACATGGTAACCCGTGTCCTGGGGGAGTTCACCTTCTCCATTTTAGGACACGTTCTGCCCATGTTCTGCTTGTAAAACCGATGTGATTTGACCATCTACACACGGTAATGTGTAAATAGGAGGCTTTCACAATTTTGTAAGTATAATAATAATAATAATAATAATAATAATAATAATAATAACAGTAATAATATTGAGAATTCAAATTATAACGTAATGAAAATTTACCCATTTGTGTCACATTTTACTGTTTCTGGTTTGAAACCTTCTTATATCCAACTATAAATACATTGTTTTTATAATTGTCCTGTGTTTTACCACAGAAGGCTGTTTGAAATTAAGAATTTGTCATGAAGGATGTTTTTTTTTTCTGAAAGAAGCAGTCAGAGGGATCCCCGCCCCTCCTTTCACATGTAGCATTGACCTCTCGGTCTCCAACCATGAGCGAGCTGCTACCACGTTCCCAGGACCAGATGCAGGATTGCCCCGGCTGATGGCTCACGTCTCACTCACGGCCCGTCACATGGTTTTCCCAGGATCGCGCGGCACACGGCTTTGTCACGACGTGCCGGGTTACGGAGCTGGGGGGTGGTTATGAGGGGGTGCTTGTTGGGCTCCGGCATTGGCCGCCTGACGTATGCCAGCAATTGTCCAGGCCGGGATTAGTTTTTGTATCCAGTTACGGGCTTTATTGCCATGGAGTCAGGTTGAGCACTCCATGGCGGGTCAGGGATGTTGCTGAAACGCCATGATTTATGTTTTGCTGAGTGAGAGCAGCAGGTTCAAGTTAAGGTTCAAGCCCAAGGTCTTGGAACAGAGATGGCAGGCTAAAACATTTGGCATTGTTTTCATTTGTGCTTTCCTTTATAAGGGCTCACTCTTTTCAGGACAACTGCAGGAGGGGGATGGCTTTCTAAACTTTGTAAACCATACCCTTCT
>JABJVR010035146.1:0-71719 GCA_025773905.1 Chitala chitala
ATGACATATTCATTTGTACCTAACCTGGATCATCTGCTTGTTATTTTTGGTTGTTTAGTTGTACTATGTATAAATATAGTGGTGTACCTACCTTTTCCTCAATAGACAGTAAAAGTTATATACAAAGTGTAACTTTTTACAGTTGTATCACAGTAATACAGTGGAAACTCTGTTTACAAATGCCTCCGATCACAAACTTTTCAGTTCACAAAGTATATTTCCGCCCAAAAAATGCCTCAGGTGTCATACTACATCTCAGTTCATGAACCACGTAAGGCACTAACGACGATCGCATGTGCGCATCAGCTGCTGTTTAACTCTGGAGCAGTGCACATTCAGCTTGCATTCTTTTCAATTTCATTGTGTTTTGTGTTCTACTTCATTATAAACTATTAAATAACACTCAATGGGACCAAAGAAGGATGGTGATAACAAAGAAAAATGACCAGAATTGCAGTAGAGATTAGGAAGGAAATCATTGCTAAACATGAAATTGGTGTTACTGCCATTGATCTGGGTTATCAGTTTGGTCTGGCAAAATCAAGGATCTCTACTATTCTAAAAAGTAAAGAGAAGATCAAGTTAGCCAGTTTAGCAAGAGGGGTGAATGTTATTACTAAACAAGATCACAGATGCTTGAAGAAGTGAAGAAATTGCTGCTCATTTGGATAAACAAGAAAATGTTAGCTGACAACAGTGTTTCTGAGGCTATTATATGTGAAAAAGCAAGGTGACGCTGCCAACTGTCCTCTGTACAGGTAACATTTAATTAAGTTTATATTTATTATATCCATCTATATTATTATATATTATATTATTATATCATCTATATTTTATCTGTTTAGTATTGTGTTTGTCATTTTTTGTGTTGGATTCAATGATTTTCCTGGGTTCCAGGAACGGATTAATTCATTTTACATTATCGGAAAATAGTTTCGGTTCACAAACTTTTCGGATTATGAACCACCTTCAGGAACTAATTAAATTCATGAACCGAGGTTCCACTGTATATCAAAATTGTTGGAATGAAGATATTGAATTTTTTTTATTTCAAAAGGTGTTTTTAGTATTTTGCAGAACTGTATGGTAGAGCAGGGACTTGGTAGAAATAGCCCAGTGATTTACACCTCTGAGGTTATCAACTCGAGTTGGGTTTTTACTTTCCTTTTCCTTACTGTTAGGTTGTCCTCCCCTGAAGACATCTGGTTTGAATGGAGTGGAAGGTCTTTGTGCTGAACTTACTTTTAGGTTTTCCTAGGCTTGTGGACAGGACTGCATTAAAATCCCAGTGGATGTCTGGGTGCTCACCTACCTTTCTCTGATGGTATATCTAGCCTTTATTGTGCACAAATAATTTCACATTTCATATCCATCATCACAGTTTTTACACAACCAATTATTTTTACATTCAAATGGCAAAACATACCTTCATGTATGTTAGGCATAAAAATCAAATTCTATGGTTTTATTAGTCAACAACACATTTTCCTGTGTGAATCTAATTTAATTCAGCCTTACCTGAGCTAATACACTGAAAAATGCAGCTGTATTAGACAACAAATGGTAAACCACATTGTTGGATATAATCAAAGGGAAAAATCACTCTATGCAACAGGAAAGCAACCAAACAAGATTCATAAAATAAAATCAAGTGTTGAGTGCTGGCACCTCATAAATAATGTATAATGGGGGGGGGGGGGGTGATCAGTTTGCAAGGGAGAACTAATCGGTTTGAGAGAAATGATAGTTATGTGAGGTTTATATTTGAATATACCAACCAATAGGTGCTATTTACAAAAGTGGTGATTTTATGGTACAGCATATATTAACTTTTATAAAAAAAAAAAAAACATTGATTAAGGGAAAAGGGGTGGGATCATTGCCAAAGCAAATAATAAAACAATGTAGAAATAAAGCACAAGATGGAACTAACTGACAAACACTACACCTAACTATGCTACCCAGACTGTGAAAAACAAAACATATAAAAGTGGAATTTGCTCATTATCCTTGTGTGCTATACAAATCAACAACTACATGTGGTGCCACATGTGAAGGACCCATATATCTGTCCCAATTCCCCAGAAGACTTACCAGAACATGAACTTACAGCAAAACACAACCCACAAACACATATGCAACAAACTGAACACACAAGCTCAAAATATTCCAAACTCCAAACAACCAAAATGCCAAAGATCAAAGCACAGGAAAACTAAAATACAACAAACTGACAAACTCCAAAACAAACTCTTATTTCAAACCAAACTCTCAACAGCAAAAACATTCTCTACTACTCTCCAAGTCCACACTGACACTCCGTCCAAGTGACTTTATCTTCTTCTGCACTGTTGACTTCCTGTTGCTTTCTGAGGTGTTCATTGGTCTGGCACCTAATGATTGTCAGTTCTGGTGTCCAATGGGCTATCTCCTCCACCAGAATGGCCAAAGTTTTTAAAGAAAGAAGTAAAAATTACAAAACTATCCAAACACGCCCAGTGACATAACATGAAGAATAATGAAATACTGCTCATATTTGAGTGCAGCTTCCAAATCATTGTGAGTGTCTAATGTCATTCAGGAGCACCCTTCTAAATGACCAAATGTCATTCATAAAGTCAAAGTCAATGAACTCCTGCTTATCATTATTATAAGAGTGTATCTTTCTCTGTGCCTTTGACACAGCACACACATTATAGATTCATCTTTACAGAGACCAACCTGTGTGATCTGGATCAGAGCCGGGGGGGGGGGGGGATTGAATGAGTGACTGGTGTTCCTTGTGCCTTCTGGTCCTCTCATCATCACCAGTCCCCTTGAAACAGACAAAAGTAAAGTCGGACTAGCATTGGTAACATTTTGCGCAAATGTGAAAACTTTTTGTCTTATCAGGAAGTGTTTGAGAAGCCATTTTTCCCACTGACTTCCCCAACCTCTTATGCCTGGAAAGGAGGGGGATGGGTCATAAAAATCTGAGGGTGTGACCACAACCCACAGCTAGCCAGTGGGCTGTGAAAAGATTAGAGTGCTCCATCTACTTCTGACACACATGGATAAGGGGGTGGAGGATAGATCACAGCCAGGACCTCAGTCTTGATTTAAGTGCTGGGGTGTACGCTCTGCTCTATGGAGCAGCTGGCTTCCTCCCACACTCCCCCCCCACCACTCCATCTAAGCTTAGCCTCACATTTTAAACTCCATCATTATACTGTATATGTGTACAAAAGCATCATATATGCCTAATTAAACTTGTGACAGATTTTGTGTTTCCTTACTTATATTGTGTCAAAGTTTGGAAAAAAAAAATTAGATGAGCAACTCTGCAGAATTCTGGGATACATTGGCATTAGATTAACTATGCAAATGTTCCACCCCAGTGTCTCAGTGAACATTGAAATTTAATGACAACCCACTGGTTTTTGTTATAATCATTTACTTGCATAACATTTACAGATCAACAAAACACATTCGGGCAGCTGTAATTGTGGCAGTACTTGACTTGTTCAGCCCTTCCTACATGTATGTCACCTTTGGTAGTGGGGAGATCATGGATTTTCATGGAACGTCATACCATAGGACATATTCCCTGTCATTCACCCACAAAGTGATCTGGTACACCTGTGGCTTATTAAGGGTTATTTAAATGCATTTTCTTTGTTCAATCATGAGTCATTCCTCTGTCCATCTCCATTTTTTTTTCTCAGTCCCCCCCCCCCCAAGCTATCTATGTCTTGGGTTTGTTTTTAAATACAGAATAGTTGTTGTGTCTACTTATTGATTGACTTTATATTAAAAACATCTTTTGAATTGTTATATTTTATTTTAGTAGTTTGTTTTATTGATAGTTTGGTCCAAAAATGTCAATTATTCATCTAACCAAGCCTAAATTCCACTTTCAGGGGCAGCTTTTTATCCATGGTGCTTTACTGTCATTACATCCAGCAAGGGAATAAGAAATCCTCAGGGAGTAACTCAGCTGCCCGCTATGCATGGCAACATTAGCCTGTTGAGTGTCTGTATGTTTGCAGCTGTCAGGGGCGGAAGCTGCAGCCTTCAGTCACCACAGTCAACATGTAGCTGTTCTTTATGATGTCAGTTGGGTGACTGATGACAGCGTAAACAATACAAAACAATACAGCGTTGGCACATGGCCAGCTACAAACAACTAGAGAGTGTTTAAGTTGAGAGGAAGTGTACAAAGTAACAAACATTCTCACATTTCTTAAATTCTTCTAGTCATTACAATTCAGATGAAGAATCTTTTGAAATTGTTATATTAGTTAATTTGTGTCCTGAGGATTATAGAAAGGCCAGCTTCGATGCAATCCGACAAAATACATATTGTTTTTGTGAACATTTACCACGTTACACTGTGGCTGGCTGGCACGTATGATTTTACATGTGTTTTTTTTTTTTTTTTTAACTTCAATTTTTAGTAGAGTCTGGCCAGCATTGCTGAATAACGTTAAGGTTAGCTGAATTTACAGAAGTGGTTGTCAGGGCTACATTAGCAATCAAATTTGTTTTGGGTTCTTGACGATAAGAGGAGCCACATTCACAGTTGTGGGCCTACACTAAGTACCACAAATCAACTAATTAATTAAAGCAGTTATTTGAATAAAAACACAAGAAATAAAGCCACAGTCAGTGCTCACAATGATACCTTTTTACGTACAAACCAATTTGATTTCATTTCTACTCTAAACGAGATTAAACATTCAAACACAGGAACATCTACTGTTCAATGTACCTTTACTTTTGAACACTTGTGTCAGTAGTCTGACAATGTTTTAACACTTGCCATTTTATAACTGTGTTCCTATCCTGTTTTTATTTTCATTGTGGAACCTTTAACACCTTTATTCCAAGCCTTCAGCACAAATAGGGAATACATACGTTGTCCAGACACTTATCCTTCTGCAAGTCCGTGGGTGGTTTGGACCTTAACCCAGGAAGCACAAGGCATTGAACACCCTAGACATACATTCACACACACACACACACACACACACACACACACACACACGCAGACGAAGGGGAACTCGCAGTTCTCAATTCATCTAATCTGCGTACCTTTGGTCGGTTGGAGGAAACCAGAGAACTGAGGGGAAACCCACACAAGCACAGGGAGAACATGCAAACCCCACACACACATCACTGAGAGCCAGATTCAGACCAACAGTCTGGAGAAGTGAGGCAACAGCGCTACTCCCTGAGCTGCTGTGACACCTGCTAATGGGCAAGTACACCCATATATCTACAGTAAACATAGTGAAAGGTACTGAAAAACTGGCAGATATGGGGTTTCTGTCAGGTTCATTCAGCACACATTCCCCTTTGGAAAAGAGCAGCTATTGTAACATGTAAGACAATCAAAATCCATTCACTCCAGCCATGATTTAATTTCTTGGCAATTTACCGATTGCTAACTTGTCATTGAAAATTCCGCTTGAAGTTGAGAATGACCTTGCAGGTGACTTGCAGGTGAAAAATTGCTTGTATTTAACGACTTGGATTAACTATTTAAAACCTGACTTTTTCCTGTGAATAAGTTCGTTGTCATTACAAAGCCCTTTAATTGGAGAGCATGCAGAAGAACAGAAGAGAACAAAATATTTGGTTTAGCTATAAGGGCTACTACGTCAGGCCTTCTAGTGTATGACGGAAAATGAACTTTTAGTTCAGCTTCAAACCAAGAAAGCATGGCAGGAACAGCAGCATATGAAAAGACAGCTCAGTCTGATGTCCTTCACACAACTTTAATTTCCTCCAGCTGACCTGTTCAGCACTCTGTTCTCACTACAGACAACACTAGTATAGTTTATTTTTAAACATCAACTCAAACCTGAGTCAACCTGTCCAGTAGATTACAAACAAACTGCAAGAGACTTCATTTTAGATTATTGCAGACAATTTTTTGTTATGTATCATCAGTAGCCTGAGTACAATAAAAATTAATAATTATTTGCTTATATGGCAAAAGAATAAGTGCATCAATGTGTACATCTATTCTCTATACCGCTGGTCTAATTCAGGGTCATGGGAAGCCTGGAGCACTTCCTGGGTGGCACAGGGTGCAGGGCAGGGTGCCAACCCATCACAGGGCATGCACACGTACACGCGCACACACACACACACACACACACACACGCAGTTTTGACGGTGTATGTATTCCTTTTATAACTGAACAACACAATGTCCTGTTGACATGTAAGGAAAGTAAAAGTCTGCTAAATGGATACATTCCTACTTTGCAAGATCATCATTACAAATTCATCCTAACCTGACAACTGTGTTATTGTACCTTTGAATCAATTACTTGACAACTGTGTGACAAATATAAAATATAATAATTGCAATTTATTTAATTTGAAAATAATGTCTCAGACATAATTAGCAGGGAGCAGGTAATCTGCGCAAGACCCACATTATGATTGCTTCATATTACAGCAGGTGCCGAGTCTCATTTGCGGTGCTACATTTGTTCATGTGCTGTAATTAAAAAGTGCACTACAAAGTTCTGCTTGTTTTTTTACATGCACCATGGCCTGATATCCACATTAGAAACTCCTGCTACAATGACGTCCCAAGTAAAGCAGGTGATAGCAAAGCGTGTACCGTTTTGGTCCCTATTTCACTCATGACTGCCATGGCTGCTGACAGTCCAGGTTTTGAGTCTGACATTATACCAGTACCCATAGTATAATGCTGTTTTACCTCACAGCTGTTAATTATTACACACCTGCTTTCATGCTTTTTCAGTCATATGACCCCCAGAGAGTGCATGAAAGGGAAAATAGAATTTAAAATTATTTCACATCATTTTCTTAGTTTTAAATCTCACTTTTGGTTTATAATTTAGTGTACAATTACATCAGGGATTGGCAAAGGTCAGTTCTAAGAAGAAACCTGCTTAAGTGGATATGATGTGTGACATTACTTGCAGAATGTAAATTCTCCCTTCTCACCAGTCAGATTTTAATATGTATTCCTAAATGAAGGTTTTGTTGCAGGGGTGGGAGAGAAGATCCTAACTGCAAATGAGAAGGATCTCAGAAAAAAGCACACACAACTTGTTTCTCAGTCTGGCAAAACCGGCAAAGTTTATACAGCATTGGTATGTTACGTCAGGGCTGACAATTTCTTGGTGAAGCCTTTTGCACTTGAACTCAAAATGATGACATTACCTCCATGATTCATTTGTTTAGATGTAATCCAGTGGATTGTTCAGTGGTCGTTTTTTAAGTCTATTGCAAGATCCTTAATGTTAAGGTGTGGTGCAACATCTCAGCAAGTAATAGTGTTTAACTTTCAAGGTCGTAGATTTGTATGATGTCTTCAGTTGTACAGTGTTGGCATGTTCTGCTCCATTCCTGTGTGGGTTCTCTCTAGTTAATGCAGTCTGACCATATGCTGTTTGAAGTGGCATTGTAAATTGTCCCTAGTTTAAAGTGTGTGTTGTCTGAGTTAGGCTCCGTCCCTCAGGCAGCTGTGAGAACAATAAGTGGTTTGAGTAATGAACGTAAACCATGAACAATGATGAATGTGATATGCCAGTTTGTTGGGATTGTTCAGATTGGCGAACTGTAATGAAGTCACTAGGGCACTTCTGTCAATATTTTGTTCTTTATTTATATTAAATTAAAAATATACTTTTGACAGATTCATGTAACAAAATGCTGAACAGTATTTAAATGCTGTACCTGGGGAATGACCGGGGAGGTTAGGGTATAAATGGGAGCGTGGGGGGGGGGGGTCCCGCCAACATGTAGGACAGTAATTACAGTAATTGGAAACATCTCAATTGCGGACCTTAGTTAGTTACGCCAAACCTCCTAACAGGTCATACCACAGGTCCTCACCAAAGAACCCTGGGGTTCTGAACATCGACTGGGTGTAAGTAATGTCAATAAAGTAAGTAACCAATCATATTTTTGAGCGGCACAATTTGTGCTGAGGATTCACCAATTACAGAACATATACAACAGCTTCCTTCAAAAATTACTTTTGCTGTCGAGTTTAATGTTAACTGTATAGATCTCAATATGATGCTTCATTTATTAAGAATTGTGGATGTCATGGCAAATAAACAAAATTTTCTTGTACATCTGTAACTTGCTTTGGCAGATGAGTTGACAAATGTGAAGTCAATCACCAGCCCAGAACTGCATGTACGGGTTATAAGCAATATCACAGGGTCCAAAAAAGCACATAACCACAACATCATCCTCCTGTTTCTAAAAAAGGCAACACAGATGCTGGCTGTGTGGAAATATCAGGCCTACGTGAAGTCTTCACCACACGACTCACTGTGTTTGTGTCAAGGGTCAAGCTTCAGGTGCTGCGAGCCGAGAGGGGAAAGGACAGCAAACAAACACACGACGAGTAAAGGAAAATCCACAAACCAAATATTAAAAACAAATGTAGAGGCAGGGAGGTGAGGGGACAGAAATTAACTCCATATGGTAATCATCTATATTGCAACAAAGCCTCATAAAATCCAAGAGCTTGTCTTTATACAAAATATTAAATCAGGAGATGAGTACAATGTAACAAGCTCAGGAAGAAACAGCACACAGTAAAAACAGCTTTTCACAGGTGAGTTACTGCAGAAGTTGTAGAACACAAAATCCACGAAGATGCTCTAAGTACAGGGCCACATGGGAGGTCTGCTTCATCAGGCTTAAGATGGTAATTCACAATCCAAATTACAGATATATACATAAGTCAGATCACCAGACAGATATGTTAAAGAGAACCAGTCTTATAAAGAGGGAAAGGGTAGAACAAAATAATACAGAAACATAAAAGTAACATTTCTCCCATATTTACAAATACCATTGGCCAATTACCTCAGCGCTCTATAAAAATACTATTCACATTTGTTCAATTAAGATACAGTAGTAAATTATGAGGAACTATCATTGCAAATTAGTAAAAAAAAAAAAATTTCCTCCAAATTTACCAGTGGGATCATACACAACAGTGTACAGTCAGTTAATAATTAATTCATTATTGTTCCTGTAATAGACTGTCACATTTCAACATAGACATGTGGTGTACTTTATCCATTCAGCATTTTATACACAGAAAACTGAAAAAAAAGTTATACAAAAATTAAAAAAATCAGGGACACTCAAATGTTAGAAATGCAGCATTTGTTATGAGTATACTGAACGGAGTAACGTGATAAAACGTTTAAAAGTGAACCTTTCCAATTATGCCTTAATTAAAAATTCATCTAAGATACTCAGAAGTAAAAACTCAAGTCAGTAATATCCTCTGATACTATGAATTAAAAAAACAAAAGGTGTAAGCAAAGCTTCTGTACAAAAACATGAAACACAACCCACGTTTCGCCATTGCACAACAATGCTTAAATAAATTGTTACAAACTACCGTTATTATCAAAACGAATCACAAGATGTTATGGCTACTGTCATTCTATCTACATCTACAGATATAAAGAAATAGTCAATGGTCTTTTGCTGCACCCACATAAATTGCAAATAATAGTGGAACAGTTAATCTTTCTCTCCACAAAAGCTATTCTGACAGAACTGCAGAAAAAAAAAATGATCCCAGCAGGCAAATAAAGACCTGGAGGAAGTTTAGTGTAGAATAGTCTTTTCAAGACCATGGTGTCTTTCATCAGGATGCTTTTCTTCATTGTGACAATGGCCTTAAACCCAGATCGCTGTGATGATGCGTTTTGATGGAATACTTTTTGGAGCAAACCTCACTGAACAGTGTGAGGTCCATCCACAGTGACGTATGCTACATGCAACTTAGAATTCAAGGGGGGAACTGTCACTGGTTTAGTCTAAAAGTCCAAAGTTTTCAGCTTGGTAATGATGTTCATTCAACATCACCTGACTGATGGGTACTGTCCTCAGATCTCTCTTCACCAGCTGTGATGATTCTCTGCACTAAACAGAGCTGTGTGCCAAGGCTCTTTAGCTGCCGGTTAGAACCAAACAGGGGTGGTATGCAATGTCATGTACAAACTGTGATGCTCAGTCTCTAGGGCTGTGCTGAAGATCACTCCTGTATTGCTTTACTTGGGTAACCCTCACGTCAAGAGGCCTGCAACTACAAACATGAACTCTGAAGCAAAACGTGAGCCAGAAGACCGATACGTCATCCCCATTGCCCAATACCTATCTTTGTGAGTCTGAGTATGTTTTAATTTTAATAACAATACAAAACAGAACAGAAATTATAAACAAAAGGACAGGAAAGCCTAATTTTCCTCATTAAAAGGCAAAACTAATGTCTCTTTAGGTTGTTTTATAAGAAAGTGCATTTAAAAATCTCTTACTTAGCCACCGATCTGTCATGGTGTGCAAATTGTGAAAAATCACTCAAGTAAAGGCTAAGGTTTCTAGCTTTAGCTCATAAGTAAATATCTTAAATGTTACGCAGACTTCACTATATGGTGTACCAAATATTTTTTAGGTTGACTGGTGCAGAACTTTTTTTTTCCCCACAGTGGAGAAAAAACAGAAATACACATACTAAAATAAGGTCTGCATTTGGCAATCAGTTCCCTGATTTCACAACTCCCAATACGGAGTTCAAGAATCAACTTTGCGTCTTCAGAAAATGACCTCAAAACAACACTGCTTTCAGAGGCCCTCTTTAGTCTCCTTAAAGTGCTCCATCACTTAGGTCTCATCATTCAGCATCTCTCTCTCTCTCTCTCTCTCTCTCGCTCTCTCACGCACACACACACACTCTCTCTCTCTCTCTCTCTCGCTCTCTCACGCACACATACGCACACACACACGTCATTTACACAAGCACTGTTTTTACAGCAGAAATCCAACGATATGTCGATTTAGGGGAAAAGATCCTTATTCTCATTGCTCTTGTCCAAGTGTTTCCTGTTGCCCCAATCCAGTATGTCCACCACCACAGCTACATTGCAAAATTTTTTATAGTCTTACATATAGCTTGGTTATATAGAAATAAACCAAACACATTTTGTCTGTAACAGACAATGAACTGTTGTTTGATGTAATCAATAAGGAATAGCTGTTTTCCTTTGGCTCCCATAGAAATGGGTCACAGCTGGCAGTATTTACATTGTCACATGATGCTGATCTTCTACAGTCATGTTCCTTGAATGTTCTCTCATGCATTGTGAGCACTAACTGAATTATCTACCCACATTTTGGCACTGTTCTGTCCTCTGACCACAGAACAGAGCAGCTGAAGTCTGCTTATGTCTGAGCTGCATTTGTGTCTATTTGTCCTATTACAGTGTCATATTTCTGCACCTTTTCAGTTCGGAAATGCATCTGTGCCATTTCATTGTTGTATTATCATTGTAATACAATTGTTTCAGATAAGTGAAAAGGCATGTGATTGGTCAGGTCCTTTCTGATTGGGTAAATGAATGTAGTGTTTGTTGATGTCAGGTGATTTTCAAACTCATGCACAAAGTGACACATCCTGGGTTAAGCAGCACCCTACATACATTTTCCTGAATGTGGCCCTCACTCTGCTGTCACTGAGTCTGTGTGCTTGTATACCTGTATCCTTTCCTTACATTTGGAGTCTGTGCACTCCATCCTGCTTTCAAGCACTACCCCATTTTAAATTAACAAAATTAAAAATGGCATGAAAATCTCAGGATTCAGTTAAAAAGATTACTGAATTTCTTTCATACTTGTGGATTGAGTCCTCATCATGTTTTTCAACTTTTGGGTAATTTTATTTTTCAAATGTTAAGAGAAGACATTGTTGCTGTCTACCTTCTTGCCCTTTTTGACTAACTACAGTTAACAGTAATATTCAAGTATCTACACTCTCTCTGTTAATTTTCCCATGCTCTGAATTTTCAGTTTAGAATGATGCATATATGTACAGTGTGTTTTGGGTTCTTAAGAGCAATCAGCCTCTGTACTCACTGCTAAAATAACTTACAGCAGATATGATTAGAAGTTTGTGAATGAGTACAAAAGCAGAATAAACAATGTGTTTGAAGACAGACGATTACATCCATTATGTGCGTATGCCAGATGTTTCAATGTGAATAAGGTGTAAACTGAAAGGTGTGAATATGTAGTCTGGCTAACCCAGCACATCTGGACAGTACCACAAAACTGCCTCAATGTTTCCTTTATGGAAATTATTCCTTTAAAGGTCAATTTCAGCACATTACGCACTAACACCCCTCACGTATCATGTTTCTTTGCTCGTTCCCTGGACCGGAAGGAGGAAGCGGACCGTAGCGTGTTGGAGGTTGGTGCGTGTGTGTGTTGGGCTAAGACTATGGTCGCAGGGTTGCTTGGCTTGTAAGTTGAATTCCTACAGCTTTCCCCTACTGACAATGAGGAGGAAGAAGCCAACCTCACACGTTTGTGTTTCCTCCTGAAGTAAGGTGGAGATACACATTGCTGACCATCACTTGTTCCACTTTGAAGGAGACAAGATCAGAACGGATTATGGAGGAGACAACAAGTGAAGAAAGGGGGTGAAGCAGAGCCCCCCCCAACCCTGCTCCTACACAACTGTGTTCCGCTGCCGATAGGGAGGGGGTGGCAGCATTGGGCCAGGCTTCATGGAAAACTCAGTCAGGTACTCTGGGTTCTCTGCCATGGCTGGCCTGATCCGGCCGTTCTGTTTGTAGAACAACTTGGTGTTGCATTCCTGCAGGTACTCAGGGTTGTGCAAGCTGGCCTTGGGGGGGAGGCTGTGGTGCCAGTACTCAGGATTGTCGAAGGTCTTCTTAGGCTTCTTCTCTGCCATTATGGTACCTGTATGTGTGGGGTGGGGGCCGTGGCCTGGTGGAAGGGTGAGCCCAACATGATCTGGGTGAAAGCTGTGACACCGGTGAGCAGAGTTTCCACCATGACTTGTATAACCAGGCTGAGCTGGAACACCGGGTTGGGTGGGATGGTGGGCGTGGCTCGTCTGAACTGGGAAGGCAGCACGCACTGCTTGGCCACACTGAGGGGCGTGGCCAGTGGAAGCGCTTGCGCTGATTGCTGCAGGGTGAGGAAGGAGTCTGTTCTTCTTGAGAACGTCCTGGCCCTGCTCCCCCATACTGTTGAAGGTGTTGAGATACAGGGGCTCATTGACATATTCATCCTCCACCTTAGGTTGACCATTGGGGGTTCCATGATATGCAGGATTATCCATTGTATGCACGTCTCCATTCTTACGGCGTGCCACAAAAGGATTTTCCTCTACAGGGTTCAGATATTCTGCTGATGAGGAGACATTTGTAATTAGACCGTTGCACCAAAAAGAAACGATGAGGCCTTCAGATAACATGCATCTCATCAACAGTAACCTGACAGCCAGCAGCTGTCTTAAACTTTAAGCAGAGCTGCCAAAAGGCATCATGATACAATTTCTTTACCAGGCCATATTCACTGACTGGATTTATCAATATATTGAAAGACTCTTAAAGAACTCAGAAATAACTGAAAAAAACTAAATGCATGACAAAAAGTACTAAGGTACTAATAGCAAATACAGTGTAAAATCAGAAGAGTTACCTGAGGGGGTCTTGTCCTGAATAGGGGTCATGTAACCATCCCCATCCACATTTGACTGCGCCCCATGTTCTGCCAGGAAGACAGTTGGATCGGCACTGTAGCGTTGCAGGCTGCTCTCCTTGCCAAGGCGAGGCGAGACCTGCTTAAGGAGAGCACCATTGCAGCGAGGGTCCTCTAGCGAGGCGCTCTGTGCCCCCATTTGCTGCTCAGCAGGCATGCTGGAAGGGGCGGGGCCTTGTTGGGGACTGGTTGTCATCATCTCCTCACTGTTCAAGCTGGCATCTTGGTAGACAAACTGGTTCTTAAGGAGGTACATGGAGAGAGGATGACAGATTTGGTTATTGTCATTAATTAAATAAATCAAACACTGCAAACAACATGCATTGTTTGTTCATGGTCCAACTGAGATGAATCAATGTTTTTGTTAAAAAAAAAAAAAGAATGTTTAAATGTGGCACTTCTGGTACCTATACACCTGGTAGTGGTGTACAGCCTGACACATGTCCCACTGCACATTTCAGTATCATTTGCTCTTTTAATTTACATACCCCATGTGGAATCATTAAAAGGAGACAGAAAGATACTGTTGTGATCCCAGGAATTCTGCCACCCTATTACATGTCACAGATGTTCCTGTATGGCATCAGTGATTTTTTTGTTATATATGCTGCCCCAAATTGACTTCAGAATCCAGGGTGCAGTGGCAGCTGGAGCATGTTCTCACAGGAAACTGGGACTTTGTAGTGGGTGTGAAAGAGGACAGAGAGCACAAATAAAATAAACCTGCCATTCACTTCCCATAGAAATGATAGAACAAAGGCAGTGGGATGGCATTCTGCAGAAAGCAGAGAAGCAGATCACCGCTGAGTGTACGTGCAATACCATATCACTTAGACTTGTTTGAAATCATCTCAAAAGGAGGAACTTTCTGGGGCCTGAGTTCTCCTTTACACACATTACTTTTGTTGTTTTCCTTAATCTCTGACTGGGGCTAATGAAGTTTTTTTTTTTTTTTGAGGAAGAGGTTAAATATTGAATTGAATTGAAATAGTGAGGTAGAACATGGCTTTGTTTTACATTGGTATCTCCTGACCCCAATGCACGTGCGCACGCACACACACACACACACACACACACACACACACACACACACACACACACACACACACACACACACACACACAAAAAAAATTGCACTAATGTTGCTTTTTCAAGCCACATCAAGTTGCTTGCCGTATTGGAATTACAAGTGGATTGTGTCCTCACACTTCTCTATGGGTGTTGTTAATGCCAATGCTCCATCCTTCCCCTCCCTATGAGCTTTCTTCACTTGTATGCTTCATGGCCTCCATTTTTCCCCTGCCCCACACCCTATATTTACTCATATGCTTCACAGCCTCCATCTTTGCCCTCCACATGCCTTTTCTATAAACAAAAATTAGACAGGAAGCACCCAATAGCTGAGCATGCTGAGTGAGCTTCATATAAATTTTTGCCAAACCATGTTTGAGGGTACAACAGCAGTGTCTCCTCTGCAATGTCTACTACCACAACATTATTCTAACGTACCCCATATGCTGTCATTCCCCAGTGCCGATGAAAAGACCTGGAAATTTGGGTCAAATCAGAGGGCTAAAAGTCACGCAAATCATAGGTTTCAAAACACAGAAGAACCTGCAGACGATGTTACCAAATGTAATCAAAGCAAAAAATGATTATGTGAATATTTCCAGTCCTCAGAAGACATGTTGGACCTTAAGCACATGTCAGCATCACAGGTTTCAAGAAAAACATCTGGATCCTACATTGCAGACTCATGTATTATTCCAGATTTTGAAAAAAAAATCCATTGTTAATTTTCAAATCTAACTTTAATTGGAAAATCACTGGGTACTGTGTATCTAATGTCAGAAAACCAATTCTTTTTCTTAGCTCATGGTGGGATATAATGATGAAATCATGGGTGCAATTGTTGGTATCATTTTGACAATGATCAGAAGTGATGGCAGCAAAGAACATGAGCCTGGAATTTGTTGTTTAATGTTTTCTTTGCAGAAAGCAGATATATGTTGATGAGTTGCATTATAGTTTTGTTAAACAGCTGAAATTTAGAATGATTGTTTCACTCAAAGCAGAAATTGTTTCCATTCCCATAAATAGAGTTATGAAATAAAGCTTTATGACTAAAGTTATAAAATGGTGTAAACTTCTCTTAGTTTATTTTAAGTATGCAGACATATTTACATAGTTATCATCTACACATAACTAACAGAAGACTTTTCAAAAACAACTGCAGAAGAGCTGGAATTTGAGGTATTTGGGTTCCCCTTTTGAACTGCCATATTTTGTTTGTTTTTAATTTGTTTCTGGTATTTATATTCAAATTATATCTGTACAATCAATGGAAAAAAAAATCTGCTTTCTTCTGAAAAGATTTCACTTGATAAAAATTTTCCTTGAACTTCAAATACCCTTAAAAGATTACACACATTGAAAAATGTCTCTGCTCTGATTTTCTTGTGTTCTTTTTTCTTTGCACCTAGAATAGCACTTTGGAACTGCAATACTGCAGGTGAGCTGTAGGTGAAGTGTAGGTGAGCTGTAGGTGTACTGCAGGTAAGCTGCAGGTGATCTAAAGGTGAACTGCATGTGAGCTGTGGGTGAGCTGCAGGTGAGATTTGGGTGAGCTGCAGGAGAGCTGTAGGTAAATTGCAGGTGAGCTATAGGTAAACTGCAGGTGAACTGTGGGTGAGCTACAGATGAGCTGAAGGTAAGTTGCAGGTAAGCTGAGGGTGAGTTGTAGGTGAAGTGTAGGTATGCTGAGGGTGAACTGCAGGTGAGTTGGGGGTGAACTGCACGTGAGATGTGGATGAGCTGCAGGAGAGCTGTAGGTGAGTTGTGGATGAACTGCAGGTGAGCTGTAGGTGAAGTGTAGGTAAGCTGAGGGTGAGCAGCAGGAGAGCTGCAGATGAGTGGCAGGTTATCTGCAGATGAGTGTGTGAGTAGCACACTCTCAGACATGAGAAGTCCTCCTGCTGCTGTTTTACTCTTGTTGCATGTAAGTACACCATCTGGACCAATTGTTATTGTCTCCCAGTGTCAACATGGTATACATATTCTGCAGCTGAAATGGAAATAAGTAAAAAGGATATAACACTGAAAATCAAAAGCAGCACAAAACAAAAGGCACGTCATGCTGAAAGTCACACCCTGATGTCAACCTTTACAAACCGGCTAACTTAAATTCTGACTATTACAGCAAACTCAGTTTATAGTATAATTTTCCCCCAAATTACTTGTTCATGCAGCAAAAACAAAAAGAAGAATTTAAAAGCCAAAGAAGCTCCAGGCGACTGATGTTCCTCATCTGTATGCAGCAGGGCTGCCTCACTGCATGCCTTTATAGAAAAACAAAATCTGAGCTGGAAGAGAAATCAGCCTGTGTGATTGGCTGACCTGTTTGTACTGTGGGGGGCACCTGTGTGTGCCATGCTTTAAAAACTCCAAATAAAGAAAGAAAAATGGGAAAATTTTGTAGATAAAGAAGAGAATCGGGTCTATCTCTCACCACTGGGTCCCATGAAGGCAGTGCCCAGTGCCCTCCCTCTGTACTCTTTTGTTTAATGGTATAGCTAACAACACAGCAGCATAAACAAGCACACACACACAGACAGACAGACACACACACACGCACGTGCACACACGCACGCACACACACAAAGACACGCACATACACAGACGCACACAGACAGACACAAAGACAAATGCACACATGCATGCGCACACACACGGACACACACACACAAATAGTTAAATTGTACTTTTTGATTTGCATTTGATCCAAAACATTTAATTACAAATCATTATCAGCAGAATCAGCAGAAGCTGAATCTGAAAAAAAATATATATATTTTAAATTTCTTAGTATTTACTATGGCCACATATTTTTGAATAACAATGTGAACACAAGCTGGCACGGACTCCACAAGTTTGCCTCAAAGTGAGTAAATCAAATTTGAACATGTACTTCAATGGAATAAGTAATGCCCATTAATATGTTCAACTGACACAAAGAGACACACATGCACGCACATTGTCAAAATGTTCAAACCAAATTCACAATCACATGCAAATAAACGCTCCAGGCAGCATGAGAAGACTGATTACATTTTGTCCTTCGATTTTCAGTGCACAACCAAAACCTTGCGTTACCAGTGAAATAAAAATCACTGAAAAATAACGAGTAGAGATTTGGCAGGCTGGAAAGGGGGCAGGATGTTGTATATTGCAGTTGGGTTTACTGCAGCCTGGTGGACCTACCCTGTTAGGGTCAACATGCGGTTGAGTTGTGTAGGATGGTGGAGACATGTTGAAGGCATGTGGGACCAGGTACTCATCGGCATCCATCAGGTCCTCCAGCTCTCCTTCCTCCAGCAGGCTCTGGAAGAACTTGCTGTCATTAGGACTGGGCAGCTTCATGCGGTCGTCACCCTGAGGGAGTTCAGTGAGAGACACTCACACTGGAGTCACACAAGAAAGGAACATACCCAGTGACAGACAGCCGCTTTCCATTAATGGAATCAGTGCGTGGACTCGCCTGAATCACTAAGTAGCGCTGAGGGTCGCGGGCCATTCTACAGAACTCTGCTGCCAACTCCTTGAACTTGGGTCTGCTGTCTGCGTCAATCATCCAGCCTTGAGGGTGTACATGGGCAGAGACAGTTCTGTTACTCTTAAAGAACCTTAACTTACAAGCAAAACTAGCAATGACCAGGGCATGACCTTTGTGAGGGTTCTTTGACACGTGAGCTCCCCACACCCATGAGACAATTAAAACATTAATTAACAAAAACAAAAACAAAAATTGCTCGCTGACTTAAAGGTGGACAATGTAGATGACAACATGCATGATGCTTATTGTCGCTCTGCTCAAGTAATCTGTACATAATTAATTTGGTGCTGGAGATAAAAAAAAAAACTCAGTGTTCCAAGAACGAACAGATTCCTTAATACATGAATAGCGATTTGGAAACACACCGTCACAGAAATGTAAATAAAACATTTTTAAAACAGAGTATAATTAGACCAAGGCTTAAAACAAAAACAGTTCACAACACAGTGCTTTGGCACTGTCTGGGAATCAGTTTATCTAATGGAAAATGACTGGGGTGAGAGTCAGGTTTGTGGCAATGTCCTCATTGGACCGTAATGCTTGAGGCAGCGTCTGCCTTGAGAACGATGTAGCACAGAATGCAGAAGAAGACTGTGATGAGCATTTTCATTTTTTTTCTTCATTGCTGCACTCTCGCCTCACCCTCCCTCTCCTCTCATTTTCTGCCAATTAACGGCTTATCAATCCGCTATGCAAACAAGCATTATCTAAATGAACAGAAATTGCTCAAGTAATACACTCCACTTCAAGTACATTAATAATAAGTGCGCAGAAGGGCATAAATGTAGTAGCATGATAAATGACATCACACTGCAGAGCAGTAATTAGAATGCACTGAATTAGAATGTAAGGCCTTTAAATTTAATTGCAAGTCCTTGTTTGGATCAGGTTGACTCTCCTATGAAACAGTTCTATGGTTCAGAGCAGCAGTATTACTAAAACAATTGTACTGTAGAGGCAAAAGAATGAGGACTCCCTGTTCATGTTTACCGATGAGAAAAAGCTTACATGCAGAAGGGGGAACAGCAGAAAGCAACCTAGGGTTCAACAGAGAGTGACAGCTGTGAGTAACACAATGAGAAATACTTAGCTGTCACCCAGCCCAGTTGGGGGATGGATCAGAGGTGCAAAGCTAACCATTCGTATACAAATAGTCTTTTAGTAACTCACTGACAATGGATCTTGATTGTCTAGATCCAATTACAGGGATACAATGTAACACAAGACAGCGACCACTTGTCATATGCATACATCCATCCATTCTCTACACCGCTTATCCAGTTCAGGGTCACAGGAAGCCTGGAGCCCATCCCAGGAGACACAGGGTGCAGGGCAGGGGATACCCTGGTCAGGGTGCCAACCCACCACAGGGCACAAACACAGATGCACACACACAATTTGGAGACACCAATCAACCTAACCTCCAAGTGTTTGAACTGTGGGAAGAAACCAGAGAACCCAGAGAAAACCCACCAAGCACAGGAAGAACATGCAAACTCCACACACTCACACAGACCCAAGGTGGGAATCGAACCCCAGGCGCGACGCTACGGTGCTAACCACCACACTGCTGTGTTGCCCACATGCATACATTGACATTAAATACAGTGCTGAGTCAAACACCGAATGTAAACTATTTAAAGAAACTTTTTAAATAATATGTCTTTAGATTGTGTAAGGAAACTGGAGTACTTAAAAATCACCATACTTGGTAAAAACCTCAAAAGAGATAAACCCACATGCAAATCTGCAATCATGTAAGATGTAAGAAAATAAGACTGCCCAATAAAGGCATCAAAAAAGGGTCCTTACAAAAGTTCTGACACAAGAGTATTATAATATTCTTCAGTGAGTACAAATTATTGATAAAAACAGAGATCACTGAGATGCAGCCCCTATTACAGGAAATATGAAACTTACAAGAATGAAAACCAAAATGAAAGCAGGTTTGACTTAGTGTGTCTCCATGAATTGGCTGGAAAGAACCTCCCACTGACAACCATTTTGTAAAAGGCTAGGAAAATGTGAGCATCTTACATTTCACCATGACCATGTAGACGTCAATGGTGCAGATGGGGGGCTGGGGCAGGCGTTCCCCCTTCTCCAGGATGTCTGGGATTTCACGGGTCGGAATGCCATCATATGGTTTCCCACCAAAAGTCATCAGCTCCCATATGGTCACTCCTAAGGGGACAGGATAACATTTTTTAAGGTATGGATCACAAAATCACTTACTTAAACTGCAGGACACACCAAGATGAATAACAGGCCTACAAAATTAATATACTGAAGCTAGTGACTTAACTTCAGTAATAGGTTTTTATATACTTTGCTATACCTTTATACAATGCACTGAATTAGAATGTAATTATACACATTACTAGAAATGGATGATTTTTTTAACAGCCTCATGCCACAGGTTTTTCCACTGACCGTAGCTCCACACATCGCTCTGGTGCGTGAACTTCCTGTAGTGGATGCACTCCAGGGCCATCCACTTGATAGGCATCTTAGGAAAGTAGAGAAGCAAACAAAGACTGCACATTATAAACCCTTATAACACTTTAAGTCAGCCCTGGTCAGTGAGTCACCACTAGAAAAACATGCTAAAATGTGGAACGATTTTACTGTAACAGATGGAAGACTTTTTACTGGAAAACATTTTAATCGTGTGAAATAAAAATGCCAATGTTTTGGAAAAGCCTGTCCTAGGGGACTGAGGAATTGCTGGCTGGGCCATCAGGATCCCCTACCAAACATCCAAGTACTTTGAGCATCTGTGATTGACAAACATGTTGTGCTTCCTAATCACACATTTTTTCAAGAGTAGTACATCAACTCTGACGTTCTGTCCCAGGGAGCACAAAGTCAAGGGGAACAGAACAGTACAGGTCACAGAATAAAGCAGAACATCACTTGTCACATAAATAAAGTCACTGTCACAGGATGATCAATGTAAATGTCACACCCACACACTTAATCTGTGGGAAGAACCCAGGTGAACCCAAAGACTTTCGGGTAAACACAGGGAACAGCCGTAATCGCTTTCAAATTGATTATGTGTTCTCAAATTCAACCCTGTTTCAAATCCAATCAAGTTCAACCTGGTGACATGTGGCAACAACATCATGGCCAGTGCATCTGAAAAATGTTTGAGCCAACTGGGTGTGCGTTGGGTCTTCAAACAGAGTTCTGACACATGGGCTAAATCCGTTCATGCATCACTCACCTGAAAACTCCTTTTCAGTGTTCAGCACATTTAATCATGGAGATATGTGGGAACCACATAAAGGATTATTGATGTCAGAGAAACTATATTCTTTCTACAGGTTCACAGCAAATGGACATAGCTGGGGAGAGGTAAGAGTGGCACCACCATCCAGCTGTGGACAGGGGCTCACCACTGACTCACCAAAGTCAGCTTTGCCATCACTGTTCAATTTACGTTAGTGTTACCATGGTAACTAGTGAGTCATCCCGTTAAGTCCTTCAAAAGAATCAACCCCACCAAAAAAACCCTCGTACTTTCTCTAAAAGTGCTTCAGTTCTTCTATATTTCTAATTACAGCTGTTACTAACCTGGACTACATTTTAAATAGGAATAACCTGAGTAATTTATGCAGAGGATCATTCTTGTTGGTGAGCATCACTGAAAAGTGCTTTAAAAGGATAGACGGAGTGTAGGTAAGTATTACACACTGCTATATGTGAAAGAAAAAAAAGAAACAAGGACAAAGCATATTTAAGAGTTTGTACCAGTTCCTTTTTTGGAAAAATTAAAAATAATTTCAGCTGAATCACAGACAGTGTAGGCTAAATTGTTTGCTCAGATTCCCTCAGCAGCTGAATTTACTGCAGTGTGTCTCTTGTGACAGTACATGTCTCCTGTGACAGCACGTCTCCTGCGACAGTGCGTGTCTCCTGTGACATTGTGTGTCTCCTGTGACAGTGCGTGTCTGCTGTGACAGTGCGTCTCCTGCGACAGTGTGTATCTTCTGCGACAGTGTGTGTCTCCTGCGACAGTGCGTGTCTCCTGCAACAGCATGTCTCCTGCGACAGTGTGTATCTGCTGCAACAGTGTGTGTCTCCTGCGACAGTGCGTGTCTCCTGCAACAGCACATCTCCTGCGACAGCGTGTGTCTGCTGCGACACTGTGTGTCTGCTGCGACAGTGCATGTATCCTGCGACAGCGTGTGTCTGCTGCGACAGTGTGTGTCTGCTGCGACAGTGCATGTCTCCTGCGATAGCGTGTGTCTGCTGCGACAGTGCATGTCTCCTGCGACAGCGTGTGTCTGCTGCGACAGTGTGTGTCTGCTGCGACAGTGCGTGTCTGCTGCGACAGTGCGTGTCTCCTGCGATAGCGTGTGTCTGCTGCGACAGCGTGTCTGCTGCGACAGCGCGTCTCCTGCAACAGTGCGTGTCTCCTGCAACACGGTGCATGTCTCCTGCGACAGCACGTCTCCTGCGACAGTGTGTGTCTGCTGCGATAGTGTGTGTCTGCTGCGACAGTGTGGCAAGAGGTTCAAAGGGCTCAATTAGCAACACTTACGAAACCAGTAAGGCGGGGTGAAGCAAATGGGTGAAAAAAACGCTGAGGGAAGACGAGAAAAGACAAGTTGGAGAAACGAGATAAGTAAAAACATGACACGAAAAGGACCAAGTTCAGATTTCAAAACAAAGAAGTTTAACCAACTCCGGCAAGATGGATTTGTTATAAAATTTTTTGTTGTTTTTAAAGGTGATGTCATGGGATTTCCTGGGATTTCACATCTATGGTTTATAATTTTCCTAAAGCCCCCCCTCCCCAAAGAAAGTCTCCGTGACCAACCTTGCCCCCGTCTGCATTGTACTCCTTCTCGTCAGCATCCAGCAGTCGGGCCAAACCAAAGTCCGTGATCTTGATGTGGTTGGGTGACTTCACGAGAACATTGCGAGCTGCTAGGTCTCTGTGCACCAGCCTGCGTTCCTCCAGGTACATCATGCCCTGTCGACGGTAAGGGCGGAAACTTTGAAATGTGTTCACATAACGCACATGAAGTGACTGTCAAGGAATTTAATAACACTCATCCAAGCACTCAATACTGAACATATACTCCGTAACCTAGTAGACCCAATACTCACTTTCAGCATCTAATTACTTCATATTCTTATTGGCTCATTCATAGAGGTAGTTATGGGTTGTTACTGTAAAAAATGACAGACTGACAGACTCTGTTGGTACTATGGTTTTCACTATGTCAAAATCCATAATGATCTTGGCTTGTAAAACATTATACATCCATTTAAAACTAAAACGTGACACCCAAAATATTCAGTAGTAGACTAATCAAATTTAGCATTGATGTACTCTATTATTTTATTAAGAAACACAATTTATTTTGTCAAACATCTTTTGTAATAGCACACAGTTGGCACATTTAATTAATATTACAAATAAGAATTTAGCCATTGCTAGCCTCCACATGCAAAGGTTACTTACAGAACTAATTACATAAATCACCTTATAAAGACCTGTAAGCCTTTATGGCTGCATCCTGCCTCCTTCCCCATTTTCAGTGTTCAGACAGGTGTTTAAAAACCTTTCTGGGCTGCCTGATGAGGTCCCACCAATGGCTTCCCAGCCAGACTGTACAGCACACGTCCCACAATAACACTTCACATCCAGCCCGAAAACAGTCATACTTCACATACATAATTTCTACTGACAGCATTGCTGCTTTGACATGATCTACAGCTTAAAAACACATTTTGCATAGTGAAAGCCTCAACCTGATACTGTATTTTAACTGGGATGTATTAAAAATAGATATACTGTGATGGGAAAAAAAACAATGTACTTGTGATCTGTTCTGTAAGTGAATTATGACTGTCTGTGCAGCACAGTGAAACTGGGTGAAAAGCCACAATTTGGACAGATAAGGGCTATTGGAATGTGAAGGCCAGGAGAGTGGGCTCCTCAGCCTAGCCCACTGTTTTAGATACATGTAAAACAGTCCATACATTAGTCATAACTAAAAGGGTTAAGACTAATGTATGGACTGGAACAGATTATTATGAGGGAAAATGCTGCGCAAGAACCTATCCCACTGTCAGCAGTGACGTCTGGGCCAATACATGTTTTACATATTCATAACTTTTGTGTGTGTCCTTGTCTCAGCCACTTTAAAACTTCCACGACAATACAATAAAGTTACTAAAGACTATGTTTCTTTGAAAACCGTCATAAATTTATAAAAGGAGCACCATCAACAAAACTGAAAATAATGTACTAAAACTCAAGGGCATGAGATAATATTTAAGTTAGTTTGTACCAATGTTAATGTAGGTACTGTGCAGATGTTAACTGCATTCATGCTCTTAAAATATCATGCAAAATATCCCTGCACACTGTGAAAGTGTGGACGAGCTGTGCAGGACATTTACAAAAAGGTCATCAAAGGCAAACCAATTCCAAGACAGTTGATTTGAGAGGTCTTCTGGACATCTAGGGGATTATGGTGCTACACGGAGGCATGGTTTCTAAATAAAGTGCTGTCACCACAATATCAGACGTGCAATAATGTCAAGCTGATTTATTAAATTTAACTGAATTTCTTTTAAATCTACAATTTCATTATGGAATGCTAGTATAGCTTGCACTGTTCCATGAATATGAAATAAGGAAATACCCATCATGAAAGATGGAGATTTATTTAACTTTAATTAAAACCATTCTAAGACAAAAACAAAGGCAGAACTAGTTATGAATTCTAAAGCAATTGCAAAGAAATCGGTAAATGGTTGTGTTAGCAGGTGTTCACAGTAAATGCAATTTTCTCTTGAAACAAATTCAATTCTACTTTAATTAAAACAGAGTTTTCGAAGCACTACGTAGAGTGACTATTTTCAATTCAGATGAGGCACTTCTGGCCGCACAGCATTTCTCACTAAAGTCGACAAAAATATTGACTGTGAAAATGGAGCACAGCTACAGGCAATTAATTTAACGAGAAGCTGTGTGCAATTATTTTGCACGTCAGCGCTGATCACCAATGAACCATCAGTGGTGTGCTTTGGACTTTGAAACAGCGAGTGAAAATATCAAAAATCATTCATACGGAACAAAACTGAACAAATCCCTGTGTTTTAATTCAAAAATCATTTGAAAAGTCAAGGCTTTATCAATTATGAATAAAAACTGTAACAAGTGATACAAAGCAATGAAAAGGCAGTCATAGTGAAAACTGCTCTGCAACAGAAACAAACAATAAACATCAGTGATAAACAACGTGCACAGACAATAACTGGAATAGCTATAGTGCTTCACCTTCTGTGAGGGCATGACTGGAGGCATCTATCCACTGGGATACTTAATCCTACATGACAGTGAGATGATGGTGCACACCTGTCACCTAGGCACATAGATGCACCAGGACGTAGCAGGTTATGTTCACTATAAATCATCCACAGATGCCTTAGTATAAGGAGCCCTTTGATATACATGCATAGTCGAATATGCTAATGAAGCAATTTCAGTGAAATTATAAAGGATAAAACAGTGACTACATTGCAGAGATTTTCACCCAGAACTTTATATAAACCAGCATCTCTTTCTGTGAAAATCGACATTTTGGGAGACGGGCTGTTCACTTTTCATGTACGATAGTCGATTTGCAGGTGTTAAAAACCTAAATAAATTGAACCATCACTGACACAGGGGAGTTTAAATATATTTTGGGATTTTAATGGGACTGTGAATCCAATACAAGTGAGGATCTGTTGTGTTCAGGTCAGACAGGTCTGTTGTTATTTCAGTACTCGGTTTTCTCCTGGGTAAACCTTTGCTTTCATTAATTCGCACATACTGTAGACATCATTTCAGGCATGTCACTGAATTCTCTTGCTGATGGAGTATTAAAAGCATGTTTGTTACAGGCGATAAACACTGCCAGACTAAGACATTTGCTTTCCACCCAAGACAGAATCTAATGCTTGCTTTTCTGTACAAAAGAATAAATTACTGATTTCAAAGCATTCAAAGGTCAACACTATTCGAATTAATAAAACTCATTAATGTATACAATCAAAATGTTTACTTAGATTACAGAACAAAGTCTTCTTATCTTCCACAATCAAATAAACACCTTTAATAACATGAGGAGTTATTTATGGAAGACTTTGCAAGCTTAGTACAGGATGCGTGCTAGTCTCAGTATTTAGGTCTAGACTTAACATTGATTACTTCTGTCTAGCTGTAACAGTAAAATTATGGCTGCTTCCTTCTGCTGTGCATAACATTGACTATTTTTGTTCATGCTTGAAAAAAGCTTCATCTGTTTTGAATCCTTCCAAAATGCCTGGATAGCATGTTCTTGGGATTGACATTATCTGTGTGACCTTCAGAATTCGAAACCATGGAAGACTTTGTTAAAGGAACCCATTACCATCCAAGAGACTCTTCTGACCTTACATGAGCAACAATGTCACTGGTAAAGATGGCTTTAAAATGTACACTTAAAACCATACACATCTTTTACTGAATTATATAGTGCTAAAATCACTGGGGTAGGAGGGTGTATGTTAGATGTCAAGGCTTTTTCTCTCCTTCACCATACTCAGGAGTTTTTGCCTGCCTCCCTCAGTTCTTTTATTTCTTTTTATATCTGTGCTCTTATAACACACAGTATGTAACATCATGTATTGTTCTATATCTCTGTTAACTGCTTTGAAGAAACACTGTTGCAAAGGACAACATAAAAAATTGAATTGAACTGAACTGATTTTTTTGTGTCCAACAGTGAACTGCTGTAAGTGGAAACTGGTATAAAATGAACTAAAAGGGTTAAGACTAATGTATGGACTGGAACAGATTATTATGAGGGAAAATGCTGCGCAAGAACCTATCCCGCTGTCAGCAGTGACGTCTGGGCCAGCGTGCAGAGCTTGAAGTTAGAGATCCCACTGTAATGAAATTGCTTCCACCGTAATCTGACAATTTAAGTTAGCTGCGGCGCACGCAAGCGCATTCAACGCAACATAAATGAATGAAACCTTCAGAAAACATGCCAAACAAGGGCACAAGATGTTCGAGCAATTTGGAGCATAACAAATTGAAATTGGGTTTAGAGGGAGGTGTAGAAAATGAGATTACAACAGCAAAAAACACCACTGTGCAGCTTTGTTTCCCAGCTTCCCCTGGTGAACAAGCTGTTGGCCCAGCAGCCACTTTGGTGAGGAAAATTGTTAAAATCCTTGTTTCTACAAGTTATTCTGTAAAATGACTGTGTGGAAAATGGGGAGTGTGAGCCAACACAGGAATAGACGCACCACGTTTGACATCAGTGTGACTTCTTAGGAAATCACAAAAAACATGTCATTCATATGCATGTCATAGAAGCCATATTACATTGATTATATATACCTGAAGTAGCTCAAAATTAAATTATTCTCACAGGGTGCTGATTGATCAAAACAAGGACACTATATTCGTTCAGTAGAACAATTTATCCAGTTAGGGGACAGTAAGATAAAGCTGCCAGGCCAAGAAGATCAAGCTGGACAGGATGTCAGGCCGTTGCAGGACACACACACTACAGGTGCAATTCAGAGACAGAAAGACAGAAACAGATATAGCTGTATCTTTAGATGGTGGGATGTCTGGCCCTAATTTATGGATAGACAGGTATATTTAATTAGAATACAGTTCCAAAAACTGTCATCACACCTATGTATTTTTTATTTCTCAGAGACGTTAACAAAATATCCACAAAATAAAGTTTGCTTAGACTTCAGACTGTTTAGAATTTTTTCATATTTTCCTCAAGGAGAATAATGTTTGAAAATGTATTTCTAAGTAGTTCAGTTCATCTTGAAATGATATTACTAGGTCTCTATTGCGTTTCCCTGACCATGGATCATTCATAGCTATCTGAAACCTCAACTATATCTCATATGATTTATTTGTGACTCGTTGCCTCATTTTAAACTGTTTTTATTCTGTTTACTGTTCTAACTGCAATTTTGACCAGTATCTTGCTGAGCTGTAACGTGACATCCACTGTTTCCTCAGTAAATAGGACAAAGGGCTTTGACAACTAAAATGGTCCTCTGGGATTGCCTATAATGTGTATATGAAAGTACTGGGAGAGCAGAGGCAGGGACTGAGACTAATGTTTTCCAAGAATAGAAAACTCCTCATGGTGTACATGATGTAGTATGCTGCTGGATGTGTGTGTCGTGTGTATGTGTGTGTATCTGTGTGTGTGTGTGTGGGGGGGTGTGCATATGTTTATGTGTACATGTGTGTGTTTGTGTGTGTGTGTGTTTGTATGTGAATGTGTTTCTGTGTGTACATGCGTGTGTGTGTGTGTGTGTGTGTGGGGTGCATGTGTTTGTGTGTGTATGTTTGTGATTGTGTGTGCTTGTGTGTGTGTGTGTGTGTGTGTGTGTGTGTGTGTGCGTGTTACAACAGAATGTTTGGTGGGAATGGAGGAAGAACTGCTTGAATCTCATTGGGGCTTTTTTTAAATTATTTGCTGCAATACGATGACACATATCAGAACACTAAACTCATCTGCCTCTCAGTTCTTCCACACATAAATATCTGCTCTGTAATTTTGCTAGTTTTCAAGACTATTAGGCACAGAGTAAGGCAATGGCACACCAAAGTGTTACTGCTAATTGTGGATGAGCTCAAAGCAGCAATGGAAGGGAAAGGAGCTACAGAGGGTGTGAAGCAGCCTGTGGGGGGCAGGGGGGGTGTTCAGGAACCCTTCCTGCAGTTCTCATTTGCTACTCAATGATCTGGGCCCGCCGCTGAGTCTAGCCAATGCTGCAAATGAATTCTACTGCCCAACAGCAAAGCGTTCCTGCAAGCTATTTATTTTCAGCAGGCACAAAGAATAATTTCCCGCTCCAAAACACTCATATCGGGCAGCACGGCGATTTATGTGCATATCCGAGACAAGCAGACAAAAGCCGAATCGCCCAGATTGCGTTAAAGTTCATTTTGTACAAAGCCACTTTGGCAGCACTGACGTGGGTGGTGATAAATCTAGAGCAGTCTGTGGGTCCTGTTCCTACTTCTCTGTGGTTACAGAAACTTATCCTTTACAGTCCACAAGGATCTGCTTATCTGGCAGCTCTCTATAGCTGTCTGCTTGGGCCAGTTCACCCCAGGCAATATTTAATAATCATTATAAGTTCATCTGTTTCTCTTCTGGGCCCAGGGTTCTTAGAAGTGGAGCGATGATTACTCCTAGGAGAGATGCTTGTGCATCAAACTTATTGTATTTTATTTGTTTTTCTTTCTAAAACTTCCCAAATATTAGATACGGATGATCAAAAAAGTCTACACACCCTTATGCAAATTTTTTGTGATGGAAAAAATCAAGGTAAACCATGTCAGATATTTTTCTACTTTTAATGTGACATGGCATAAAAAAGCCTGGTTTCACAGGTGACAAAAAATACTTTGTTGATTAACCTTTTCCTTGTAATACTACAAAACGTTTTTGGTAAGTCTATCGACTTAGGACTTGGTTTGGCCATTTTATTCTACTCTTCCTGACAAAGCTGAAGATCCATGAAATTGCAAGAGGATCTCTTTTGTACAGGAGCCTTACATCTACACTTAACTGGGACTTTCCAAAATACTCATCTTCTTCTTCTGAAGCTCTGTGGCCATTCCTTTGTTGACTTGGATGTGTGTTTTGGGCCATTATCACATTTGAAGATGAAAATCTTAGCGTTCAGCTTTCTAATGGAAGCCGTCAGCTTTTGTGTGATATTGGACTGGAAACTGAAACTACTCATGGTTCCCTGTCTTGACCTAAACCCTGGTTCCACCAAAAGAGAAGCAGCCTCACAGCATGATGCTGCCACCAACATGGTACAATGTGGGTATGGTATTCTTTGGGACATGAGCTGTCTTACCTTTGTAACAGACACATTTTTTGAATTACATCGGTCTCCTCAAACCATAATGCACATTGTAATATGTTGTTAGGTGTCTGAATTTTGGGAGAATTTAGTGGAGCTTGGATGCTTTTTTTTCTGAGAACATACACCCTACCCCCACAGGCCAGACATATACAATTTGGAAGATGACTGTTACATACACAAAGTGTCCAGTAATTTCCAGATATTCTGGCAGTTTCCTCAGTCTTGCTGTAGGCCTCATGGTAGCCTCCCTGATAAGTTCTGGTCTTCTTCTTTCATCAGGGTTTGGGGGATATCCTGTCCTTGGTAATGTCACTGTATTGCTGCATTTTCTACTTGTTGATGATGACCTTCATGATTTTCCATGAAACATCTAGTGCTTTGGAAATTCTTTTCTAACCCTTCCATTCAGCACTGTTTCACAATGAGATTCATAAAACCCTTTGTAAGCTCACTGCAGACCATTGTTTCTGCAGTTGGCTGCAACTAAGGAAATCAAGTCATGAAAAACCTTTCTGATTTAGATTTTTTTTTTTTTATTTTGGTCATGATTTGGCATTTGGTGTTTCCTGGATTTCTTGGATTTCAATACACTTTTCAACCCTGCAATTGAATGAATTTCCTGGTTTCTGTCATTACACATGATTTATCTTGGCTCTGTTAGTACTATTATCAATTTTTTTTACATAAAATCTGTAACTTCAACAGGGGTGTGCAGACACACTGTAAATCTTACTGGAAGTTATGTAAACTTAAAAGGGCAAAAGCTTCCTCTGCCCAGGAACAGTATAAATGTTTCTCCATCCACTGCTCTTACCCCATCGTTCACATGTAAGATTGTACAAACAATGCTACAACACCCTTCTGTGGATTCTCCACCCATTATTATCAGAGCAAGGTTGGATCATGGCAAACACAACATAAAACATCCCATTTCTTATCCTGCCTTTGGTCATGTGAATCCTCATTGGCTTTTACATTGTACTGCATTCAGCCAAAGCAATAATCATGATAGAGAGAACGACTGGATGGCAAGTGTTACTGAAAGTGTATTCAGAGAAGATTACTTCAGAAGCCTGGGCAAGCAATCAATAGAGATGCTGATTACAATAAGCCTTGAGATACCCACACCACACAATATTTATCGCCCTTGTCTACTATGAAATAATTACAAACTGAAGGCATGCACATCCTTTAGTTAGGGGGATTCCATTCTGATAAGGTGATAAAACAACAATGGCCTCACACGGCAAGTCAGGATGAAATAAATTAGACTTTTATGGTAATAGCCAGCTTTTTATGACAGTGTTATAACATTGGAAAAGCATCACATGACATCTTCCCAGGGCAGTGAGTAAATGTTCAGAATTGTGTGTATCCACAGCAGTCCCTGCTTTGGACATGATCCCTGTGACCATCTGAACTTTAAAATGCAGCTTGTCCACAGAATTCTGACTAAACTCATGGCCATGGTGTTTAAATTTCCAACATAAATTCCCACAGTGCCAAACACTTCCTCACAGACAAGTACTTTTGTGTCTCTCTCATAATCACGATTTGATCCTAGGAGATTATGGTTCAGCTGGCCTTCGCCCTTAGGAAATGAATACGATCGAGGAAAACAAGGAAGAATCTTTAGCTACCGTAAATTACTATGCAAATGAACCTGTAAGGAAATGGCAGCAAGGACTTGGTCACTTTTCAGTGGTGAGCTTTTAAATAGGCAAGATTCATTCATTCTTTGCTTACTTCAGCTATAAATTTTCTAACCAGTTATTCAGACAAAGCAGCAGGCACCATGATCCAGTTCCAGACAGCGGAGGGCGCACCGCAGTATATGTCCTGTCCGGGTCACAAATCCACTGCAGGGTAAAACAACCAAGATATACCATTTAAAATATTCATGTTACTATTTAATTCAATTTCTTTTTATATAGCGCCTGTCGCCAGAGACTTATTTCTGTTCTAAAATGTGCCACACTGCTCGCAGTGCAAGGAAAGCTCAAATTAAATTCATGAAGTATTTTGAGTTGGTCACCAGCTAATCATGTGCACAGGCACATGTAAAGCCCCATGCTGCAAAACCGAAAACGGAGCCGGTTCCTCTGGGGTCACTGGCCATCTCGTCTGGACGTATATTCATTTTTTAAATGCATACAGGATGGCCTATTCCATATTGAAGCAGTTTGTATAAGATTAATCCGTTCTGTCCTCCTGCTGCCCTGTTATGTGGAGCCTGGTCCCTGCATTAATGGAGGTTAAGGCCATGTCGCCTCGCGATAGAAAGAAGCTGCCTGCCCAAACGCTACTAGCTAAAGCAGGCCCTTCATCTAATGTGGAATGTGAGTGTCAGGCCATCATAAAAGTCTGAACCTGCATGAAAAAGAAGAAATTGAAACTTGTAACACATCTCTGGAAAAAAAAGAGTATGAACGAGGCACAGCAGATGTAGAATTAACTGAACACGATAACCAGAGGTTACACCGATACTAAACGGCTCAGCTGAACTATGAGCTTCCTGCATAACAACCGAGCTCATTTTGTATCTCAACAATGCAACAATGGTTTTTCAGGCTGTGGCACAAGTCGTCCATGCAAGATCGAGAGTTGTTTTCCACAGACACCTATTTAATGACCTGAGAGGTTAACGGTTGCTGAAAAGCATCATGTTGTTGTTTTCACATCTAATTTTTTTAACAACCCTATGGATCATACCTTATTCTCCACATACTCCACAGGCGTGGTATCTATTCTTCTAGAAACTCAAGGTGAAAACACATGACAGGCAAAACACTGTTATGCAGAAGCTCATTGAGAACTTTGGCCCTGTGTTTCACCCCAGTTACATTACAGTATGCTTCTGCAGCACCAACAATGTTTTTCAGCTGGCAATTCAGATTTTTACATCTGCTCCACTTGCTCTGTCTCCTGAAGAAACCACATTTGTAGCTGGAGTTATCTCCAAGAATCTTTCTGGAGCTTTCCATATGGAGCCTTCTGAATGATGAATGAGACCCTGTCTGAACAGAGGCAGATCTGAGGGGAGAGGAGTGTTTTCTTAATATGACTGCCACAGCAGACAGGAGAATAAGCAGGCTGCTCTCCTGTCTGCTGGCTGACTGACAGCTTCATGCTGCCCTCATTTAGCCAGCGAGAGGAAGACTGAAAAGACACACAAAGCAATATGCACACAGACCAACTGCACAGGCATGTCCAGTCACAAACAGCCAAAACGCAAAAGTGACAACATAATACGTCCTCACTTTCACCCAAGATATGAGACAAATGTAACCAAAGTAGGTACACATACGCATGCACACACATGCATACACTCATGCACGCATACACACACACATACAAACACACACGCACACACACACAAACTACCTAGGACATTTTGGCTCAGAAATATTTAACTATATAAATGCATTCATTTGAAGAAGAACACACACAGATTAACAAAAGGTACACAGACAAACCTGTGTTCACAGGATTGTGCGATTCACTGTAATCAAACTGAAAGGCTCAAAGTGAAGAAAAAGGATTTGATGATGAAGAGGTCATTGATTTATGTCACACCTTTCACTGCAGACAGCAAACAGAGATTATTGGAATATATTATTGTTGTAGGCATTTCTCTCTGAGAGAGAGGGAACCCTGTCACATCACACAAGGACATGACAGCCCTGATGTGAGCAAACTGTCTTCAGAGCCAATAAAGTCTCTGAAGACAAAACAAGAAGGCTATCACAGAAATCATTTTTCACAGATGGGTCCATTGTTGAGCGGGCTGGCCTCCCTTTGCCTGTTAGTCCAGCTATGTGGAGGAGAGCTAAACACACACTCTTACGCTGAAGCCAGAACTGATGTCAAAACATTCTTTACCCCAGAAATACGCAGCTGGTTACTATATAATATTGTAACTGAAGTGGTAAACGTCTGAAGAAGAGGCTGGGTCAAAATCCCAGAACTCACATCTCTCCTGCTTACTGGCAGCTTCCTGATACATTTTCTTAGCTCAGAGACTCAGAGATTTGGCCATAAACGCATCATAAAATGAGAAAAGAACATCAGGTTATTCTCAGTGCATTGTCTAAATTAGTGTTGAAATGATCCAAGCAGCATTTAAATGTTCATTATATTTAGTCTCATCACATCCTGTGAGTCCAGGTCTAATAGCTATTGGACATTCAGATAGAACAACACATTATCAATGCTGGCTCAACACTAGATAGGATTTGACAGCATGGGTTCACCAAAATTTGGTTATTTGGAATTTGGAGTTTAGCACTAAATTCAGGTCTCTGTGCATTAGTACTCTGAGGGCTCCCTAGTATTCCTTCTATATAGCAGTCTTTCTTATAAGTTTCCTATGCTCAAGGCCTAGGTAATCAGTGCCCTCCCTGTGTTCAGGCCCTGGTTAATCAGTGTTCTCTCTGTGTTCAGACCCTGAGTAATCAGTGTCCTCCCTGTGCTCAGGTCGTGGGTAATCAGTGCCCTTCCTGTGTTCAGGTCCTGGGCAATCAGTGCCATCCCTATGCTCAGGCTCGGGGTAATAAGTGCCCTCCCTGTGCTCAAACCCTGGATACTACATGCCCTCTCTGTGCTAAGGTCCTGGGTAATGTGTGTTCTCCCTGTGCTCAGGCCTAGGGCCCCCAGTTCTGCTACTGGCCCCGAATCTAACACCGCTGTTTTGAACTGTAGAATATCTGATGTATAATTGATACATCTGATCTGTACCTTTTTTGCTGCTAATTACTGTATAGGAGAGTGAAAATAAGGCATTGAGGTCACAGGTACAGAATTTTGTAGGTCTCATTTGTACCCTTTGTTCTCCCAAGTGAAGCAGAAGAGTAAAGTACATGGATGTCACGCTCGAGTGACAAACAAGCAGGAGCTTGAGTGACAGACTATTTGCAAACCTCCAAATTCAGTGAAAATGATCTAGACGGGACACAGATATCCCTCCACAATGTGAGCCAATGAGCAAACACTCACAAAAAAACACAACACAACCTGAAACTACCTGGACCTGCGAGAAGTTCATTAACATGCTTGTTTGTACGCATACTGCATTATATTGCATTGCATTTTGCTACAAAAAGACTTAAACAAAAAACAAATACAATGTACATCCATGCTATTTACCATCAATACATTAATCTAGTATAAACAGAATATGTGTTTCATGCATTTTCATGCAGCATGCCCAACATGAGAACTGCTCAACAACCCACCCTGTAGCTCTTTCCCAGTAATCTCTTATACATCTATCAACCACAGCTATGGACCTGTTGCTGTTCAGAAGATGCAGATTATTTTCTTTATATGAAAAACTGACCTAGTAGACTTGTGATGGGTTGTGTGGCTGTAGACATACTGGTTTGTGAGACTATTTGCTATGCAATATTCCCACTACAGTAAATTCATACACGTAAATGGATCATACTAAAATAAAATCCAGTGATACGGGAGGGGGATCTGCAGGAGACACACTGTTGTGCCTTGTTTCATCTGTGTTCTCATAAACAACCGTAAGTGGAGTGTGTAAACACAACCACATCCAATGTGGAAGGCACTTCTTCACCTGCTGTTCAGATACACACTAACATCATAAAGAGAACACAAAGAAGATGAAGAATAATTTCAAACATTTAACTGGCCGCGTACATTCAGGATTTAAGACAGAAAAGTGTGATATATACAGAGATGGTCCTTCCCGTGCAGAAGGATCAGTTAAGAGGCTTTGAGCATCTCCATATCCTTTGGACTACCTGAGCTAAACTTTGAGGTCCTTTCGCCATCTTATTTCCACCTTCCACCAAACATCAAAAGATTAATGGTTTCAAACTTACATTTACAGCCCACAGTGACTGGTTAAACTAAAACCTATTCACACAGCTTTTTCACATTTTGTATTACACAAGTGTTTAATGTACAGCTCTGTAACAATGTATCAAGTGACAAACTGGAAAGGAACAAACTAAAGGCAGACTGACTAACCCCAAGCAATAATGATAATAAAAAACAATGGTTCAAGGCATGGCAAAAAATAAATAGGCAAAACAAATGAAATTAGATATAAAAAATACATACAAAACAGGGAAAGTCTGTTTCTTTGGGCTTTGTTGCCAACAAATGGATTGTTTTCTAATTATGTACAGTTTCTGGTCCATAAAATACAGTTTTATTTGCATAAATTTCCATGAGTATCCATGAACACACCCTTATTTATTCAAAGCACACTTATAGCTGTCCCTGCAGAACCATCTTGCCGGTTGTCGTAAGAACAGCAGCACGGCGGAGTCTAAAGGAGACAATAAATTTACATGAGGGCAGCGTTTCAATCAAACTGCTGCACGGTAATAATGTTTAAGGAGGCAGTCTGGGTAGTACTAGGGTTTCCAGCAAGGTATGGGGTTACCGGGGGCTGGACCGGGCACAATAAGGAATAAACACAAATTTCTCAACCTTGTGCTTTCAAACTAGGCTCTGTATACAATATTAAAATTAATACAAGGAGCATGGCATATATAACAATATACTGGCCGTGACTGCATACAACTCTATAAGGAACTAGAATTGAATAAGCAATAGAAACTGCAACAGAAAATAATAATAACAATAATAATAATAATAATAATTTGCAACAAGGATAGATGTCAAGGTCTTGGTCAAAACTGCCTTTCTTTGCTTAAGATTTAACATACTGCAGAATGGCAACAGCAAGAAAAAAACAGCATTAATAACAAGTATGAAAGGGGAAAGGAAATAAGGAAAAGCCGTATACAGAGGAGTCAGAATCCAGCACTGTCTCTCCTGCAGTGGAGACCTGTAGGAGGAGGGTTTATTTATGGGCCTACAGCCACCTCTCAGTACGCCAACTTGTTCAGGGTTTCCCCCCATTCTGACCCCCCTCTCCAAATCTGGGACCCCACTTTTGTTTCTGTCCTAATATAACTTCTAATGAATTACCCTTTTGTGTTGGCTGAGCTGTTTATTGAATACACCACACAATTTAAATCACATTAAGCCAGCTCCCAGTAATTGTTCAATTATGTTTGTTTTCAAAGTGCTCTTGGTCTGATGTACTCCCTTTAACTTGATTTTTAATTAAACCAGGAAAAATGCACTGACCTCTACAAGAATAACTTGGCTTATTTAACTCTTTACATAATTGTTTAATAAAATAATTACCATTGGCGTAATTTAAATATGCACCTTTCTTTTTGAATAGAAACATCAAAACACAATACGTTTGCTTTTAACCCAATAGATACATTTAATAAAACACATGTACCGATGGCACATTTTCTACATCTAAGTTTCATTGTTGAATGAATTTATTTTAGCCAAAAGAAAGCAAAATGGTTCTTGAAGTTGTAAAAAAAAACAAAAAACACTAGCCTGCCTTGTAGCCAGCAAAGACGACTTGTGTGAACTCCTCGCGTGTACAGTATACTTTGTTGTATAGCAATACCGCTATTCAGAAGGTGACAAGTAAGTAGTTTGACTGTAATGCATGAACACTTCCCATGGACTATTGGAAGCTTCCTGGCCTGTACCTTGACAACTTATTGTACTGAAAAATGAATATGTAACTAAAATTAACATCTTAAGTGCTCAATGGGTTTTACTTTTCTTAGACCCAGACAGCCAGTTTTAAATTTACAACAGCAAAAATAATGTATTGGCATCAAAATAACAATCAGAAACATAAAAGCACTTAGAGGCAACTTTTTAAGGCTCTATATAAAAACAAATGGAATTAACACATCTGAAATGTGAAACCAATAATGTACTGTAGTTTTAAATGAGTTTTGAAATGAATTTTTAGCTGTTGTAAATACATATCAATGAAAACCTCAGTATTGCACATATGAAAGCATCTGTCCCAGACTGAACACTCAGTCTACCTGCCATGATCTTCCTTAATTTGTTAACACTAATAATCAGTGAGTCTGTATATTTACATGTGTACATTGTTAGTATTATAATGTTTACCTTCAATATTTTGCAGCTCATATAAATTCATAAATTCAATTAACAATTTGAACTGGTATCGGTAGTTATTGCCCTTTGAATCACTTACAATGAAATAGAGCACACATAAGAATTTACTTTTTTTTTTTTTTTTTGAAGGTTTGCGATTTTGAGCAACCCAATCATTAATTTAGAAAACAAAAAACAAAATAGTTTTGAACACTTTGTGTTTTGGTTTACTACTATAAATGCACTTCTTATTACTAGTGACACGACTGTCTTCATGTGAAATAATGTTTTAATGGCAAAGTGAAATGAGAAATTTCAGCACATTTATAACGGCCATATGCATTTCCAGTCATATGACTGTCACTCTACTGTCATGAAATGATGGATGACATGCCTATTTCAGGCTCAGAAATGCTACTGCTAACACAGCAGATTGAAATATGGATGAAATAACAATTGTAAATGCCCAAATGACATATGGTACTTTATGCCTGATATTTTTGCTATATGTATTACATAACTGTCATTAAAATGTTAGTTTCGTGCCTAGCTATGCAAGTTTACTAATGCCCCACATTTCTTTTTTTGCTTACTGACTGGCAGGAAATTTAATCAATCAGTATTTTTTGTATTTTATTTTATTACCCATTTTAAACATTGCAATCCGCTATTTCTTTCATAGTAATCTTGTTTTAAATGAACAATTAAGCAGCAGTGATAACATAATCATTTAGCACAGAATAAAAAATAGCAATCCTAAAGCATCTTTGTGTAATGCTGCCTCTATTTACCATCCCACACATACTCTGTCCCTGGCTAATTAGCTCACCATTTAAGCAGCTTGGTGGCTCAGTGGGAACCAGGCTGGGATGCAGAAGTCTCCCAGTTTACATCCCTGCCCAGTTACCAGCCGTGTCCCTGAGCAAGATGCTCTGCGTTAGCTCCCTGGGTGCTGAAAAAATGGCTGCCTGCTGCTTCCCCCAGGGGGAGGTGTCAAATGCAGAGAATGAAGTGGTGCAGTAGGTAGGGTGTCAGGCTAGGGTGTACAAGTCTCCCTGCTCAAATCCCAGCCCAGGCACTAGGTGTGTCCTTGAACCAGACACCCTACACTAGGCACTGAAAATGGCTGCGCATTGCTTCCCCAGGGGGATGGGCTTAATTGCAAAGAAAAATTTCCTTGTGTGTATCCCACTAGGCCATAGAGCCCTTTTACCTGCCTGCTATTCTTCCTGTCTAATGTATATTAAACTGTCCGCCACTTATCCCTGCTGTACCAAGTGTCCCAGTTTTCTGACCTGTGGATAAATACAGTGCGCTCTGGTCTTGGATTCTACTAGCACTTTGTAATAGTTTAACTAAGCAAGTCACAGAAACGTGAGAATATGTTAATATCACGAAATAATTCTCATGGCAAGCTAAAACATACAATATGAGACTTAACATTAATCTGCATACAGCACCTTCTGTTTCTTCCCTGTCACTTTTCTCCCTGTTTGTTTTAGTGCTTTCTTTGCACAATTGTCTTTTAGGAGACGTCTGTCCCACTTCACTCTCAGGCCATCAGGTTGTGGACTGTTCCATGAAAGAGATGCAGCAACAGCGAACACAATCAACATGCTCTTTACTTCGCAGGTGGGATTAGACTGTATCCACCACACAAGGAATACTCCACAGTACATCTACAACCACATATTTGTATACATCTTTAACATGGGCATAAACTGAACTGGCACTTTTATACTGAACGCAAAAATCCGATCCAATGTGAAAAATGCTGCTATACTATCTCAGTTTCTCTTGTGTCACTTTGAATCAAATCTTTGGCGGAGTACACATTTGGCATTAAATCATCGTATAAAAATTATCGATTTATATAGAATGTGTTAATCTTACCTGTTCCTTTATTTCATTACACAAATGATAAATGGTTATATCCATCTCATCCATCCATCCATTCATGCATCATTTTCTGTGTTTTGGGCCTAGAGTCTATTCCATGCAGCCTAGAGCTTAAGCAGGGTACACCCTGGACAGGACACCAACTTGAGAACACCAACACCAAGAATGGCTATACCTTTTTCAGAAAAATGCATTGCCATGAGTAACTAGTAAAATTTCAAATATGTATTGTCTTAACCAAACTGTAGATAATAGTCCTAATTTAAGAAGTTCTATCTTTATATTTTGACCACTCTGTTGTCAGGCCAACATTTTGCTGATCTTTTTTCTATACAATGAGTTAGTGAGACAGAATTTAACACTGATACCACCCAAAGCTGTTCACTACAAACTTAGACAGCTTCCTTAGTACATGCAGCCACCTGCTGCTCCACCAGAAGCACAGCAGAAATTTAACATTGACCTGCAAATTAGCCAATAGCATTCTCTGTACCCTAGATAGCATGTGAGGCAGGAAAAGTTGGAGACAGGGAAGTCAGCACGACAGAGCCGCTTGTTTGTACCTGCATCGCACTGCAGTGTCTCTCTGGCTATTTTGCACATTTGTCTTTTTTTTGGCATTAACGAGAACCTGACACGAAAGACCATTATCACCATTTCATCTTTACTCTGTGGGGAAAACAGTGTCTGCCATAGTCTATATCACAACAACAGAAGTGCTAAAATTAGATTCTTTAAAACTACTTCTTAATTGTATTTATGTATTACAACTGCGAGTGCAAAGAATAACTCCTTTCAAAAATACACATTTACATCTACTATTTATCCAAATTAGCAACATATGGACAACTATACCTGTTCTGCCCCAGTGGAATAAATAAAAATCAGACTGACTCAGGAATGAAGGCACAGATACAAGAAGCTATAGATTAAACCTGCCGTAAACCAGCAGATTGTTTATTATCTAGATTTAAAAATACATCCCCAACGTATCCCAGAGGTCTTTCTCGACACCACTTCAAGCTTGTGATTGGATTTCATCAGTGACAGAGGGCGGTATTCACCCCACCATACGTACACAAAATGCTAATTAAGGCTGTCCCCACCCACTCCATTAGGCTCCTCATGCCCAGCCACCTGATCCCGGTCTCCATACACACCTGGCTCTGCTGCACAGACGCTGCTAAGGGCTTATTGAAAGCTGGTTCCACTTACACAGACACGCAGCTGTAACACTTGTGTTTTAATTATGTCAAACACTATGAATTTCAGATTTCCCTGATGCCAGGAGATGGAAGTCCAGACCAATACAGATCTGAGGTGTAGAGAGATGTGAAAGACTGAGACCAGGGGAAGTGGATGGTCCAAAGTCTTTAAATGGAAGCTGAGACACACTGCATTACAGGGGTAAAGAGAAACAGACTTTTGAGTATATATCTTCTCTGTTGACATTTGCCAAGTTTTCTTTTGCAAATATCAGTGCACAACTTTTGACCCCGACACTGAAATCCTCATCCCCGACCCTTCGGTGGAACCAAAGCCAAGGCAATAAAATGTGACTCAGCTGAATTTGCATGAGTAAATGTCAATAAATCTGCACCTTCATGGGGATATTAAAAAAGGAAATATCATTCCTTACACAACCCTCTGCTGAGTAGAAAGACCGGACCGAGGGCTAACGCCTGTTTTCTTGACACAGACTGAAGGGAGTGTGTTGTTCCAAGTTTCTATATTTTCTTGAAAGACAACATCCCTCCTGTGTGAAATCACCCACAGGCTCAAGCAGATGTGGTGAAGTCTTGCAAAAACAAACATGGGGTGACATGCAGAGGCAGGACAAAAAACAGACTTATACATGTATGTAAGTGTGACTAACAGCCCTCATAAGCACACGTTACAGACACAATGAAACACACGCACCTCCATAATCAGGTCCAGCCGGAAATAATACTAGAAATATATGGAAGCATAGCTATTTAATTACTGTAAACAAATAGATGCTGAAAATGGGATCTCTGACCATAACAGTAACGTGACGGGTAATAAATGATGCACATATACAGGGTGAAACAAACAGGTAGTGTGACGGGTGTTCTAGCTACTGTATTTTGCTCCAGGAAAATGTGATGGAAATATGAATTTGTGAAGAAAAAAAACATCAGTCAGATTTGTATCCCCCCAATGTCAAAGCTTCCCTTGCTTTGCAGACACAGGCTAGTAGATCTTACTGTAGGATGTGAGTCGTCCATATTCACATCTATGCATTTGGCAGACACTTTTATCCAAAGCAACTTACATTTCACATACATGTTACAATGAGCATCTTACTCCAGGACACTCCTGGCAGCTGGGCTGGGATTTGAACCAGGAGACCTCTGCATCCCAGCCTGCTATTGTACCCATTTAGCCACCAGGTCACCATCTACTTTCAAAGGAACTACAGCCATATTCTGATAACAACACAAACATGGGGAAAAAGGAAGGAGATTTTCTGACTAATGTTTAAATTTTCTGTGAATTGGCTTGTAAGAACAGTGGATAGCATAACAATCAAGTAAATGGATTTTTTAATCTGAAGCTTGCAGGCCAGAATCCCAGGCCCAAGATCATTAAAAAGCTATATAGCGTACCAGGAGCTGGAGGATCCACACACATAACCGATTAGCTGTTTTAGCTTTATGGCGGAAGCTTAATAACTGATACACAAATGAGCCGTTTACGTGCAAAAGTTTTTGCTCTCACCGGCAGTTAAATTTAAAAGAAAAAAACAAAAAATAAAAATAATGCACCCCCCTCTCCCCCAACTGCCACTGCACACACTCCGGCAGTTCAGTCGAGGTCAATGCCATTAAAGTTCTGTCTCCGAGGCAGTTCATTCTGATATCCGGATAATTGAAAATAAACGGAGACCAAAATGCCGGTACACCTCTCTGCTGGTTCATTGTTAAATTGCAATAATAAGCGATTGTCTGACGGATCATTGCTGAGTGTTAGGCCAGAGTGCTCTCGCCGCTGTAGATGCACAACAGTAATTGTTTGCCTGCTTAGGGTGACAACAACATGTTTGGGAAGGCTGCCGTTAAGATGTGTCTGTCCCTGCTCGTCCTCCCCCTACACCTCCCCCAAGCCAATTATCACCGAAGACAGGGCCAGTTAGGGAGTGAAGTAAAAGGAGAATGAAAAGCAGCAAAATCGTTAGGAGAACAAGAGAGGAAAACAGGGAGACAGAAGAGAAGTGAAAACAGAGAAAGGATATCAATTAGAAGTGAAGTATTCAGTCTGTTGTAAAACACATTCTCCAGTGAGCACTAGATGTAATATGATTAGAGACACCACAATAATTGGTATAGCATGCAGTTTTAAGGGGTCTCTACGGTGAGGGGGCAAATCAAGGCTGCATATGACAAACACAGTAACTACAAGGTTTCAGTTTAGGCACTGTTCATTAGAGAACTCGGCTATGCAGTGAGGCAGCAAACATATAATGAAAATCCCCTTTTATATGTTAACTTTGAATGTACTGGATTTATGTAATAATTTTATGGTCTTTCAAAAAATACGATATAATTACAATTAGCACATCCTAAACACCTATTATAATGGATTGGCCAGAAATTAAAAGTACATATAGTGTTTTTTTTTAATTTTCTTATAGCAAACCTCAGGAATGAGAGCGTGCATTATATGTGTTTGTGTATTTTAATCATGATTTCAAAATATATGTTAATAAATTTATGTTTTTGGACCTTACATTATCTTTATTAATATGACAATGCAAATGGTAGTCATTTTTAATATAATTTTTAATATCAATTCAGTAACTAAAAGCTGAAATTATTGTTAACCCTTGCTATAGCTCAGTACGTGACCTAAGTCATCTCTACAAAAAGAAAAACGTTCCAAAACGTGGTTTCATATAATATGGAAATCTATATACATATATTTTGTCCTGGGAGGTCTGAATTTCCCATTAAATGTTAATGAGAGCCCAACAAACAGATGTATATACAGTATGCATGACTAAAGAAACCAACACAGCTGTAGTGTGGTATTTAGTGGTTATATCTACATTTTCTCAAAGCGATCTGATAAAGCTAAAGACTGCAACAGCCACTAGTGCAGCGGTCAGGAAACCTTCAGGAAGAAGGCATGTACACGACCTGACCCTTAAATGTGATTTCTGCTGTGTGCTTTCATACAATGTCAGTGGATTTTTTTTTTGTTTTGTTTTATGTAAATTGGTGTTTTAATATGTAGTGAATCATATTCTGTTTCATGGATATTCAGATAATAAACCTAAAGGCAGGTTATGTATGCAAATGCAAAAAGCACAGCACAGCACAGCAGGCAGAGTACAGCAGAATAAGCACAGAATAGCCAGAACAGCACAGGAAATCACAGAACAATACAGCACAGCAGAGCACAGTACAACACAGCACAACAGAGCACAGCACAATACAGCACAGTACAGCACAGTACAGTACAACACAGCACAGCACAGCAGAACACAAGACAGTACAGCACAATACAACACAGCAGAGCACAGGACAGTACAGCACAGTACAACACAGCAGAGCACAGCACAGTACAACATGGCACAGCACAGCACAGTACAACACAGCACAGCAAAGCACAGTACAGCACAGTAGAGAAAGCAAAGCAGGAAGGCATCTGTTTTTCAAATACAACTGAAAACAATAAAAAAAAAAATGAAAGCTTATACCTTTGTCAGGCAAGCATTTCAGATGCACCAGGGCACTGTAAAAACTAAAGACGCTAGGGCATTACCTTGTTTGTGCAAAAGACTGGAATCCATGATACAGTTATGTTTGTTCCATGGACTAAATTGTTGTAATTCCAAGCATCACATTTTGAATTACGATGGACTTTTAAGGTCAGACTGAATATTTCTTATTATACCACATAAAAGGCTTGGTGTTTTGACCTCTAATTACAGGTGGAGGAATAATGGAGAGAATGTGTAGCACACTGGGGACACAGGTATCAGGTTGGGTCAGGCCATGGAGCTTCGTGTCATGCGTTAACAGGAGAGGGCAACTATGAGAAATTATCGGCTAAAACCCCACAATTTATTTTGCAGCCATTTTCTCTTCCACATCAGCTGCAATTGTGTTGATCATTTACTTCAAATTTGGATTTACGTATACATAACAAATCACACATGTAACTGTTAAGTTCACATAATTCTCGTCTCCTCATAACCAATCAAAACACTTGAAGAATATTGTTGTTGCTGCTTATGTCCTGGCATTAAAAGGATGCATCTCTCACCTGCCTAGGTGTATCAGTCAGTGTGTTGGACCCTCCCCTCTCAAATCAAATTCAGTTTGTTGTTGTATTCAATCAAGCTTCTTAAAAAAAATTAAAAGAAATAAATAAAAAGAAACTTAACTAATGGCTAATTTGTGCCAGAACTGTTCACTTGTAAGTCTGTGTAACATTGTCATGGCCATGTCTTAATTGTAGTGGTAACAGGTGCTGGCAGTTTATAACAGCTGTCATAACACATACGAGACCTGTCATGAAAAGTTATGCACTTGTAATATTTCCCTGTCTCATGGTTAATAAAGGGTTATGGCAGCTGTCATTACTAGTTACAACCTGTTCTGACAGCGATTATGCAAATATGATGAGACTATCATAAAATGGACAGTTCTGTCTGAAAAAGTTTTAATTGATCTTAAGATCAAATTCAACTGTGATTACTCTATAGAATGTATCACATGTGGGAAACAGGTTGGGTCAGGGAAAACATTTGAGGGGCGCTGATATGAAGTTGTAGATGTGTGACCTTGTTTTGGTAGGGAGGTTCTAGCTGTAATTCTGCAGAGGAGGGAGAGGAGAAGCTGTCTTGGGATTGGCTCGAATCCCAGAGAACAGCACCAATGAGCAATTGGTTGACCAGGATTGTGCAGCAAACGGAAGCATATTTGTACAGGAAAATGGCTGATGTGGCATTTTAATTACATTATGCATATTATAAGTGCCTTCCAGTGAGATAATCCTTACTCCACACAGTCTTTCCACAGAGCACAAATTAAATACAAGACGGCAACAGACAATTACATACTGTATCAAACTGGTAGGCCCACAGTTTTTTTTATTCACAATTTCATTGAAAAAATACTACACATTATAAGAATAAACTGCAGGAAGGACTGAGTACTGACTACAGCAATCAGAAATTGGTGACAATGAAAACATTCTGAAAATTAGGGAATTGGTATAGATTGGTAAGAAAATAACAGTGTAGCCTTCATCCTCCTGTAGTAATTACACCAGGGCAGTATGGGATCTTTAGATAGGTGTGGGTGCCCTGCAAAACACTACCATCTGTCCTGGAACCAAACAGCATTGCAAAGATGCAGGCATTGCAGAAGCACATCACTCAGTACTATGTTAAGGTTGTCCCTGCTTTGACTAACAAGGCCTTGTTCTAGATAAAAGCATCTGCTAGTAGAATAATATGTACATGAAATACTGCCAACAGTGTACCAACTCCATGAAGCCACAAAAATGCAAGATGCTTCTTTGCTGGGAGAAACACAGATGACATCAGAATCCCACAACCTTCACAAGTATACAATAATAGAAGAATTCATTTCCTTGACAGCTGCTTCAATGCACAGCATGACACAGAATGGATAATTCTATCCATGAATGCGGTGGCACAGTTACTTACTGAAGGAATGAAACATGCCACCAGTCCCATTTCTGGTAGTCATGCTAACACCGGTTTGGAACACTCCTTAAAGTACCGCTGCACTTGTGGCCCCAAGCTCAAGGCACTAGTTAAAAGAGGCCGTTTGTCAAAAAGCACTCTGTCTGCAGGGGTGTGCAGCAGGTAAAATGAACTGGTGAAGCCATGTAATGTTTTCACGAGCATCTCAAAGTAGTGCATGCATTCGTTATGACGAACCACTGTGTTAACTCGGATTTTTAATATGACAGGCTTTACGGCATTCATATGTTGTCTGTAAGGATGTTCTTAACCCTGGACATGCCTGTACAAGACTTTTGTATATTCCCACTATCCACCTGTGTTTTTATGAATCGCTTCCATGTCAGTATGTATCATCCACTGAGTTTGTGAGTTCCTCATGCAGATGAGGCCATGGCTGGGGAGGGGCTAACAAAGCGACCATGCGTAGCCTGTGCACTGCACACCCAAACTTAAGGACCTAGAGAAACACCATCAGCAGCATCAGCACGTCCACATGCATAATTCATCATTTCAAATGAATCACTAACCTAATTATTCTATTAAGAATCTTTTATGCAAATTATCGCTGGACGCAAGGAGTACCAACTGACTTCAAAGGCTGCAATGAAGCAGCTCTCTTTAAAGTGTAACAGTTCTGAAGGGCCTTTCTGTTACTTGCTATATGTTTCTGGTCACAATTTTCTAAAAGGACCTGAATGAATAGCCCATTTCATCTCAGAGGTGTCTGCGGGAGGTTTGCTGCGTGCAGAGGAGAACTTCAGTAAATACAAAAATGTTCGACAGCCTTGCTGAGAACAAACCGACAAAATTTTTGCATTACCTTTAGAAGTTTAGAAACATGTTTCAAATTTAGTTCTAGAGATTACTCCACGCTGCCATCCAATTCAGCCCTAATTTCCAGCAGCTGCAGGTAAACCTTCTTGTCATGTGTGGAACGGGCCACATCTCCCAGAATCTGAGTGTGTGTTCAGGACAAACCCATGTGTATTCTCTTGTCAGGGTAAAAGCACTTTGTATAATGTTCAGAATTAGGTATTTTCAAAAGTGATTTAATGATGATGGGAATTACTCAACAGTAACAGTGTGTAATAACACATAATTAACAGGCCTGGTTGCCGATGACATTCTTATTAATAATGATGAATAGCTTTGCAGAGCCTGCTTCACCACAAGTGGTGACATATTCATCCAACATTGCTGAGCATTTTTACAGATTTTATCTTATCTACAAAAAGGCTCTTTTATTTATTTCACAAGAGTGAACTCTGGTAACTTCTCAGCCACATCCTAGTTCTAATCCCCCTCTCCACTTTGTTTTTTGGATATTAAGCCACATTTAATTACAGTAATAAGCATCTTTAACGCCTTGTAATGACCCTCATTTTGCATTCCAGTGAAGCCTCTACAGCCCTCTGCATTTCTCCAGAGCTGAATTTGCAAAAGTCAAATAAAGGCTTTGAAATAAAAATTCTTGAATCATACTTTTCTCTTCATAATGGAGAATGCAACCCTGGTAAGGTCTCTTTTCAGTTCACAGACAAAATGGAAAATTCAGTCAGCTGTTTTATCTTTAGACAGTCACAACATACTGAAAAAAAGAAACAAAAAATTTCATTGAAAACGTGTTTCATATATTTTTTAGTTTTGCCAATATTCTGCTTCATTTATCTAAGTTGTAAACATCACGCTGCATTTAAACTGTGTTTCACATCCATGAACTGTGAGAAAGTGATGAGTTATTTCCAACATTACCAGTCAGTATGTTTTCCAACACAAACCCTGCACGCCTGTCTTTCTTTTGCCTGGTGCTATTTTAAGTGCAGTAAGTAGCTCAACTCCCTCAACCCAAAGAACTGAACTTTTAGCAAAACAAAACAATATTTGTGTGTTTGAACAGTGAGATGGGGGGGGGGGTTATATATAATATGTACTATAGTTTCACTTTAATCTTTAGCCTGTCATGGTGTAGATGGGGAGCGGAGCACCTCCCTACCTTGGCGATCTGGACACACCAGTTGAGCAGCAGCTGGGAGCCGATGTGGTCCTTGTGTTCGTGCACGTAGTCCAGCAGGCAGCCATGTGGCATGAGCTGCGTGACGAGTTGGATGGTGGGGCTCAGACACACCCCCAGCAGACGCACTAGGTGGGGGTGCTCCATGCTGGCCATGATCAGGGCCTCCTGATACCACATGTGAACAAAGCAGTGTTAGGCTAACGCCTTCTCTTCAGGGCAGCACACAGCACGTACGTACATTGCTAGCCAGGTGATGTCTCCTTCGTAAACACAACCACAATAATGCTTGTGTCCTTTCACCAAGCGCCATATGAGTTCCTATGTACCTGTGCATACTTTGTGTGTGTGCGTGTGTATATGGTGTATTAGTGTATATATATATATATATGTATGTGTGTGTGTGTGTGTGTGTGTGTGTGTGTGTGTGTGTGTGTGTGTGTGTGTGTGTGTGTGTGTGTGTGTGTGTATGACCCTGTTGAAGTGGTCTGATTGCTTCTGCCTTCATACTGTGGACCTGTCAGTGCTGCCAGAGCACACTCCCCATTACAACAAATTAGATATTTTAAGGCTAAGCCATAGTGATAGTTTGTGTCTTTAAATTTAGGTTTAAAGAGCAGTTTAGACTTGTGGTGCTGTGTAAACCCGAATTAAGTTAGTTGGAGTCAGGTTGGGTAGAAAAGGTCATTGTCCTTGGGAATAAGCCCCAAATCAGTGTAGATGTGACACAGTCATAGATATGTAAAACATATATAAAAACGGGGTTAATGCACTTCCTGTAATAATGCACTTCCAATAACTTTATTTTTATGGCAAAATACCAGTAATTCACACTATAACTTATTTTTTCAAAGTTTTGAAGAAATTCAAGTGTAAATGGGTCTTTGATCTCTGGCAAACAAGAACTATTACATGCAACAAGCCAGAAACTCCTTCCTTTTCATGAACAGCTTTGTGATCTATCAAGACATAATCACCTTACCTACCAGCTCAGTCTTTGATAGGGGGTATATACCACCTGACAGGGGTAGGGGGAAGAGACATATACATGTGTTTGCAAGCCCAAATCTCTTCATTTTACTTCTCCTCTGTGTTTTTACCATATGAATATGATTTTATCTATTCCCAATAACCTAATGCTGTGCTAATTGAAGGCACTGTCCAACATGAAGATAAAAAACATGTAATTGTATTTTGAAAAGAAACTCCTAAGAATGTATTAGTTATTATTCTTGATCTGACAATACAGAGAGATACAGGAATGTTTGAATGCAATCATGCAATATGGGAAAGAGAGATGTGTCCATATGGACACGGCATGCCAGTACTTCAGAGTTCTTGCAAAAACAAGCCTTGGTGTCCCTGCTCTTCTCTATGTACCCGAGGTCTTGACCTGCTCTATTCACCAGTCAGCACCTGCCTCCACACTGTGGTGGACAGTGACCAAACCTGGACTACAACTAGTGCACTGGTGTGAGATTTTATATATTTCTGGCTCCTTCCTTTCACATCTGCCTGTGAGGCCACTTGTGTCTCAAGGTCACCCTTGGCCAAGTAGTGTTCTCACTGCTAACTGAGGCTCTAAACATGTGACAGAAAGATCTGTCGTCAGTCCTGCTGCCTGCTTTGCGCTCCCCTCACAGACACTGTCACACAAACCCCTACATTTGTGGTGACGCACAGAAGTACTAAATATGTTTCAGTGGCTGTTGTTGTACTGTGGTAAATGGGCTGACCAAACAGTTGACTGAAAGCAGATAAAATGATCAAACACACAACACTATACACACGATGATGAATGCACACGCGCCCCCCTTAAGTGCCTTAGACAACACTTGTGAAAGGTACTGTATAAAAATAAATTGATTTCAAATGTTGTTAATAAAGACTGATAAGACGTTTTGTCATTACACAGTTTACATTCACTTTTAAGGGTAGGACACTTCATTATGTTAGTCGTGCAACATGTTTGAAAGATTCAGCTGTGTGTCAGGCTGTTACTCACATCCATGAATTCCACATTGGCCTTGGGTCCTGTTGTTTCGTTCAGGATTTTTATGGCGACAGGAATTTTTACGGTCTCTCCCTCTGGCACCCAAATGCCCTGCACAAATAAATGTACAAGAAAGGAGCAGGAAAGTGTGTATGGTTGAAAACAGCATATTCCACACACACACACACACAAACACACACACACACACACACACACATTCTTATTGGCACACCTGTGAACACACCCTAGTGATCACACAAACGCACATGTTAACAATAATTTGTGCAAAAGCATGAACAATGCCAATGTTACCCCCTTCCAGATGAATTCCCACTAGAACCCTAATAATTGTTAGAAATGGGGAAAAGCTGCAAGTCTTTCTGGCCATCTGTGGGTTCTTCTCTCCATTCACACACGACCAGGCAAAACAACGTAACCACTAGTCCCAGAGGAGCAGGTGAGCAGACACATACAAATTCTGTCGTCAGCTGCATGTTCAGTACAGGGCTAGCACCAAACCTGTATCAGGACACCCGATTAAAATGAAGTTTACGGCTATTGTTAATTAGATTTCATAATATGAATGTAAGTCACAAGCTCTTGTCGTAGGTCAGTGAACAGAGAGATGACTGCGTGAGTGTGACGGGCTGGAATCGCATTACATAAGAAATGATCGTAGCACCACAAAGTACTGGAAACAAACAAAAACAAACAAACAAAAAACACAACATGCTAATAAAATATATTATTGGTGTGGTTGTCTAGCAACTCACAAGGTGGGCTGGACTTTCCACTGCTGACACTCCCATTCACTTCCTGAACAATACAGGGAGTGACACATGGACTGTGGTGAAGGTTTACCTTGTAGACTGTACCAAACGCTCCCGAGCCCAGCACTTTCACTCTCTTCAGCTCTGTCTCCTTGAGGATTCGCAGCTGGGCCTGGTTTGGGGCAGTGCCACTGGGTGTGAGGGGCTCCACCAGCTGAGGGTGTAGAGTATAACAAGCAATCAATCAGCCAGTCAGCCAATCAGCCACTCAGCTAATCAGCCAATCAGACAGCTAAGGCATACAGAACTTCTCTCTGACACAAAGAAGACATGCTGGAAGCAAGGAAGTAAGAAGTGAAGTGTGAGGAATCCACATACCATGACCAGCCATTTTATAGGCTGTCTGCAGCTGTAAGAAGTAAATTGACTATACTATAAACTGTAACTGCTTTCGATCCATCACTTTGTGCTTAGACTTCTGATGGGGTTGATATGGCTACATACATCTCTGTCAGAATAACAGACTTAGAGGCTGTTAGGTAGTACTCCATGTTGGTACACCCAGCGAACAAGAAGCAACTTTTGCATCAGACTGAAACCTTTGACTTGCAGGCCTGAGAGGGCACAGTGGTGTTGATTGACTGCCGGTTCCATGTCTGTGGGAGGCAGAGAATGGGCCAGCTGTAGAGACCATAATGGCTGCACATGAAGTGGATCGCTGAGACTCATTCTTTCATTATGGTCAAGAGGCAGGCAGCACGGCAGCTAAATCAGCAGTGCTCAGCACCCCCATCCTACACACTCGCAGGATTGGCGACACAGCCACACACATCCCCCACACACCCACAGGGCTGAGGCCACAGGGATGCCACGTGGGTGCCTGATTAAAACACAAAAGCTGAGTCTTCATTTACATGGAATTTATAATCAGGTCTGGAGGTTGAAGGGGAGCACTCCAATGATTGTGTGATCAAGGGGATTCAGAGTGACTCCAGAGCCCCGACCAAGGGAGAAACTATGAATATACATAGGTGTGGGTCTGTCTGCACTGGCTATCTTGAAAGTCTGCACAAGCACTGCAGACCGAGAGCTGCCGGCACTGTATCATTAACATCTGCTGCCAGTTATTGCCTGCTTTAACCTAGAAAGTAACTGAGAGACATTGTGTTCATTGAGTTATAGTGACTAACGACACATATTATGATATTTCTATCATCCATAATATTTCGACTGTCATGTCTCTCATCACTGGTGCTTGGACTATAGATGAGTAAGAACTGAAACAACAGAGCACAGGTGAATAATAGACCCCACCAGACAGTGTAGATCAGGGGTGGCCACACTTTTTCAGCTTGCATGAAAAGGTCAAAATGATCTACCTGTATTAAATATATTTATTTATATATGTACTGAGTATACTTTCACGTATACTATATGCAATCTATCTGCACTACATTTGCGATCTACCGGTCGATCGCGATCAACGTATTGGGCACCCCTGGTGTAGATGTATAACAGACCACATAATGCACTTTTGATCTATACATAAAGCTCAGATGTGGAGCTGTCCATTTCAGCATGAAGTGCTGCACTCACATGTGCACAAGCTGTCCACAGTTCTGATTTATACAAACTAGAGACCTGTAACCCCTGACAGCTGTCAACAGAAAAATAAATAAATAAAAGGTATCAACAACACGCAACATTTGTGACTCTGAACGCAACACGGAGAACCTCGGGAGCACCAATGAAGTCTATGTGAATCGTGTGTGCATCTACAGTGGGTGTACTGGCGTCGGGGTTGGGAAGAGAGGAAATCCATCCAACACTGAAATACCTGACCTCCACTGCTGTCTGCTGTTAAAAGTACAGACCCAACTGTGAGCTGCGTTTAACACCATTCTGTTATCTCATCCACTACATCGAGATGTGAGGTAATTGCATTTTCATCAAGTGCACCCCAGAGATGGAGAGCGGGAGAGAGGAAATAAGGGAGGGGGTGGGAGAGTGGCACAGAGAGCAAATTGTATTGCAGACATATTGTAACTGCCCTTCTTGTTATCGCTGATGTGAAATCACCTGTGCTGTGAGGAGATGACCATTATGTCAGGGTAAAAACAATGAGAGAAGAGGGTATAGATAGGCAGGTATAAACAGCTTTTTGGAGTTGCATGTTCCCCCTTTCATTATAAGTAGGGACAAGTAGGGTTCACGCACTTTTCTTTAAATACTTTTTTAATCAGTGTAGCTCATGGGTATTAAATGGCTAAACTATTTCTCATCTGTATGAATTTGGGCTGATGAGGCCAGGAAGTGTCACTTCAGTTAGAAAACACGTCTCTTGCTACATGACATGTACATGCATTTGAACACAGTTTTGTGTCATTCTGGGTTTATTCCACTAAAGAGAAAAAAACCACATAATGACAATAATTCAGCACAAAGGGTGAGACACAGCCAGAGTTCGATCACTGTTCGTGAATTTCTTCCTTACCACAGCTGAAATCTATAAGGGATGGAGCTATAAAATTTGAAGATCTAGACAACACTTCCTAGTGTGGAAAGTTCACAGAGTAGCTGAAATACATGTCTAGACTGAAAGCACGCAAAAGAACCTTGTTCTTATATATTTTTATGACATTAACGTTTTCTTCACAAATGAAACAGCAGTCACAGACAGCTCTCAGTGAGACTCTGAAAAATCAGCTGAGCTGACAGTGAAACATAATGCAGACAGACAGGAATCCAACCATAACCTTTCTACTCACTTTAATTGGAAATTACTTGCCTATTGAATACTGATACAGCTTCCTTAACCACAGGAGCATCAGTGGCCTAACAGGAAACTCAATTCAGTGAATGAAAAATAACTTTGAGAGTGTTGCAGTTGTTTCCCATAGTGCCTTCTGTGTCTTGTTAATGTTCATATAGTATATTGTGTGCTATACTACACAGCAAACTCTTACCAATTATGTAATCCTTAAATCTAGTACTACCATTACTATGGAAGCAGCTTATAAATGTGGTAAAAGCTCTCGGGCATAGACCTGCGTCTAAAAAAGCATGCTGATTTGCATGGCATTGAAGTTGTTACTCTTTCATGGTCTTTTTCTGGACAAGTTTTAATTAATCCTTTACACTACTTTGGCATTAATAAACCCTAAGCCTATTTAGGAAGGCTTGTTATAATCTCCATGGAGAGGGAAAATGATCGCAACTGGCCTCCGAAGCTGAACTGAAGCACGGCTACGCTCAGTACCACTCTGTCACATTAACACGGTGCTCTGTAACGGTACTTCCAGCTGATGCTAACATCCGTCCATTAAATTCCACGAACAGCCTGCTCTTCAACACCACACTCAAACAATGATGAAGCTCTTCTCTTCTGCATTATTTAAATAATTTGCCCTAAGTAGCGCTGTGACTAACATCCCTTCACTTCCACTGTCTGGTTGACAGTAATTCCACATCCCCATTAAAGCACAAACACTTTCCCCATATGCAACACTGATCTCAAACAACATGTAATGCTAATCCTGCACTGGTCTGGTGAATCAGTGTAGGACTGACAGAAATGTATGCCACACATTACACTTGTGTTTGTAAGTAGTGGCTAAGTGTTCAGCTCTGCCGATTTCTTTTACTCTCTTCAAAAGGCATGACCAATGTGTGAGGCTAGAGTTGAAGCACGGTTGCATGGTTTGCTGACCTCTGTCTCCAGGAAACGCCGCAGGGCTCTCTTCTTCTTAATGCTCTTGCGCCGGATGTAGACGGCCATACTCAGCGCTACAATGACCATCACAAAGAGCCCTCCAATTATGCCGGCTGCTATGAGGGGAGTCCTGGAGGCAGGAGAAAGTCGGTGAGAAACCACTAAAGAAAAAAGCAGAACATACACATCTCTGGGGACGCAGAGAACCTTACAACATCACTAAAACACTCACGCTCTTCTATTAAGGCCTGTCCTCAGAGAAAGAAAATAGCTCCAAATTGTTGATAAAAATAACATTTTAAAATCTGCTTAAAAAGAGGAGAGAATGCCACAAACAAATCTGAAATCTGTGTAAGGAAACATTTTATTATAGCCTCCTATCAAACTCATGTACACCTAAATCAATACAGCAAAGACAATCCTTGGAATTGGTGATCTAATAATTTGAAAATGTGATGCAATAACATGCATCAGTTGTAAGGCGATCATAAAAATTGACTCTTCGCCACATTTATTCACATGGCGAGTAATCGGTTACAGCATGTTTTACTGTACAGTGTGTTCATTAGGCCCATAAATGCTAATACATTGTAACAAGGGTCTAGCATTAAAAAGCCTGCACAGCAGTGAGGAGAAGCATTTTTAATTAATTGTATATGTGAGGGGTGGACCTGTGCTTAACCAAAGAAAGTTAAAAAAATAATACAAAATAAAATCCTTAAGAGGAAACAGGAGCAGGGGAGTTTCTAGCTATTGAAAAGATCAGGGGCTAAGTGAAGTTTGCCTTAGGCTTGTCTGTTGCTTTGCTATAAAACACCAAAGTTTTCAAGGCAGAAATATTTGGGGATAGGCTTAATATATTCGGGATGAATTCCCGAATGATCGGATCTGACGACGCCACTGAACAGGAGTTATGCCTGAACAGCGTACACACTCAAACCTGACGATAAACAAGATAGGCAGTTGTTAGAAATCAATGTCTTTTCTATCAGATATATTGTTATAACAGATCTATGGCTGACTACTGCATTCAGTTTCACACATAATACAATCCATTTAGTTAGCCATGCTATTCTACTCTGCACTGCATAAAGGTGTGGGAATTATCAGATTAATATATGCATTCCTCAGGTGATTTATTCTGCAGGTGTAAAATGATGCAATAAAACAGGACTGCACACAGGGAAGCGCTGGATAAATTGGTGCTGCCACTGACATAAGCAGCCAACTGACAAGATAGACAGAGGGATACAGAGAGCAGGAACATGAAAAGTGCTGTTCTCTTCTGATCTCAAAAGCACATTAGCTGGATTTCACAGAGCTGTATCTCAGCTTAATGAAATATCGATCCACAGGTTCACACACAAAGGCTTTTAATGCAGGTGGTCTGTTTTGAAGCCCCTCACTTTGTACATGCTAACTGGCCCTTGTCTGCACATCCTTCATTTCTTTAGAGTGACCACAGAAGCCCGTCCATATACCTAATGTAGCCTTTTTAAAAGTACCGTACATTTTGCTCCATGTCTGTGCATTTAAGTGCTTTAAAAAGAATGGCAAGACAGGTTACGGAAATAATGCTTGCAAATTTAATTTCGATCACTTTTGTACTTGTTTCTGAAAATAAGTAAGAAAATGGAAGCAATTAAATATGAAATGGGAACGTTACACTTTTTTTTTTTACAATGGGCTGTGTGTGTGTGTGTGTATGTGTGTGTGTGTGTGTGTGTGTGTGTGTGTGTGTGCGTGTGCGTGTGTGCATACACACGTCCTGCTTGACGTGACATAAATGTTCTCCTAAAACCCTCATTTATGCAAATCGTGCCAACCACATAAAAAGACTTATGGCAAAACAGAGAAATATGGCATACTATTCACAATTTAAGGAACTATAAAACCAAAACTTTAACTCTTAGTCTTTATCACCTAAAATTCCTCTGATTGCCATGTCTAACAAAAAAAGCTATCTTTAATTTTTTTGGTCATTGTCTCATAGTAAGTACCCTGCATTCCTTTCACCAAGAGTGTGAACTGTGTCCCTCATTATGTCCAATTCTATATAACAGTAACCTTCTCTTTAAGTGTTTTCTTTTATGTTCAACATTTGAATGTTTTCCACTAACACTTTTGTTAAACTGAAATTTACAGTAATGGGGAATTCTTCATTGATAACAGCTCCAATTAGCACTTCAACAACAAAACAAGCAGCCAACTCAGCCGTGGAGAATCTTGGATGCCTTTTTTCATACTTCACAAGTCAACAGGAATTTCATGTTCTGCAGACACTAATGTCATAGTTACTATTAGCTTGTAAGTCAATTTGACTTATTTGAACACACATGTAAGAGTCGGAGGAGACCACCTGAATGTACACTCACTCAGTGTAGTTTCTCTATATTGAATGAAGGCACTAACATAATCAAGTATTCAGTGTTGCTTTACATTTCTCCTGATTGCAGCTTCACTCATAACTGCTAATCATACCATCGAACCACATCTATCTCCACACACTCCCTCTGAGAGCCCAAATCACCTCAGTCAAGGTCTCCTGTTAGATACAACTACAAATTACAATCTGCTGAATTCTGCCTGCGTCTCAGAGGAGACTCTGTTGGTTTATTTACATTTTGTTTGTCATTTTTAGTATGGTGTTAATCTTCCAAGTTTTACATGTGGTCCTGCTCAACCCATTTTTGCTTCATGAGTGTTAAACCCAAAGGGAAGTCATATTCAGAAGCAGTTGGGCAGTACTCGTCACCATGACTACACAGGTCTTTGCTGCTCAGGAAATATCTCCCTGTTTTCAGACAGGTTTCTATGCATTATCCTGTTTATTCTTAATGTTCTAGCACTGCTGAGACAATGTTTTTTAATTTTATTGAACTTTATTAATGAAGGAAAATTACTTCTCTGCATTTAACCCATCCCCTGAGGGGAGCAGTGGACAGCCAGCTATATGTGGCCTCCATGATGCTAGTACTGAGCGTCTTGCTCAAGGACACACCTGGCTGTGCAGTGATTCAAACCAGGAGGCTTCTGCATCCCAGCCTGATGCTCTGCCCATTGAGCCACCAGGCAACTAATAACAAATAGGCATAGTTAGAATTTCTGGGCTGAATCTCATATCTGGTCCAGACAAGAACACAGGTGCGCACGTCTACACCCCTGAGCACAGAGCCCAGTGACTTAACAGTTAAGCTGCACTCAAGTAGAAAATCTTGCTCCAACAACATTAGTATGATGTTATTGGGAAATACAAATGTGAAAGTTAGAGGACTGAGACAACTCAATTAGCATGGCACATCAACAAAGGGCACATCAACGAAGATGGAAAAAGCAGTTTATCATCTTATTGTAAACGCAAAATGCAAAAAATGTTTTCATTTATAGATATTATGCCTTTAATAACCTTAAAGGGTCCTCACTTTCAAGACTTTTTAAATGCCTACACTCCATACATTCTAATAACACAGTCTGGATGAAATTCAATACTTAAATTTGTGATTAAAAATTTCTATCTGGTGTGGCCACATTATACTGTTATTTTATTGGGGTAGCAGTTATTTCTTATTATAATGTAAGTGAGCTGGCCAGAACTGAAACAAAGTTCCCAGCCATAGTGGCACTGGAAACCATAGGACACCCAGTGAACCGTTGCCTACTAAAACCAATTTATAAGTGTGCATGTCTGTGTCTGTCAGTGTATGCGTCTTTATACGTATGTGTCTGCGAGTGTCTGTGAGCGTATGTGTCTGTCAATATCTGTGTCCAAGAACATCTGTGAGCATCTGTATATGTCTGTGATTGTCTGTCTGTGAGTGTCTATGAGCATATGTGTTTATGTTTGTGTTTATGTCTGAGTGAGTACATCTTCAAATCAGTATCATCAGTGGTAAAAACACTATGAAAGCCATAACGTCATATTGAAAATCTGAGAATAATAATTAAAAAAAACTTAATTACAACCACAGTAGCAATTGTTATGGGGAGACCTGATTTCATTCAAACACATTACTCTACATTTGAAATGCATTTTAAAAGCATTGGGGTAGCACTGTCCTGCAGCAGAATAAAAAAAAATTCAGCTAGTAAGTCCTGAACATAATAAACAGCAAAAGCTGGGGGAGAAACTAAATAAGACTACCTGAGATATGGAAGACACAAAAATAAAAGCTGTACATAACATACTGCAGAGTTGGAAATATACACAAAGGAATATGTGCTGTAAGCTTTCCCCTTCAGTTGCATTGGGCTCTGTTAGCAGGTGCTTTTGACTGACACCCCCATGCCTGGGCCTCTGTCTTGCTCAATAAGATACTCAGGTACGCCACAAGTAGGCAAGAAAACAACAGCACACCGCCACTGTGTTATATTTCACCATGTTAATTATAGTGGGGAATTACAATAGTATAAGATTCCCAGTTCAGATGTTGTGCACAACGATTGTAACAATCATTCTCTTGACCATGGGACATGCTATACCCAGCACACAACATGAGTGCAATACAATGGAAGCAGCCCAGTCTGCTGGTGCTCTGGGCATGTGTGCTTGTGCTGCTGCTCATATCCATGGCATGTGTCCTCTCTGTGTGCTGTGACTGTGAACAAAATGTCCTCTTTGAATAGCCAATGAAAAATGTATTTAGAGTTAACAACATTTCAATTCTTCATTTGGAGTTCATAAAAACAATATGTGACATAAAAGAGCACAAGTGTTAACCAATGAACAGTGGTGGGCTGGGAAAAAGAATCTCAGCAGTGAATTATAATTGGTGAAGAATACCTGTCCATCATCCCTATACAGTCTTGGATCCGTGGTCCAAGGCACCTGGGGGGTGAAATAAAAAAGCAGATTATTGTCATGAGAAGCAATGAAAGACAGTATCCTTCCCAGATGCTTCAGAGGTCCAGTTCTATCCATCATTAAAAGCATCAATAACTCCATAAAAGTTGTGTAAGAGCTGAAATACATCAGAGTTCATGGCATGACAAAATAAAAATGAAACTATATGATAAAGGCTGACTGGCAGGGCTGCGGCACAAAGCTCTGAAAGTCTGTGTTTGAAAATATCACTGAGTGTGAAAGGACTGAAGAAGAGGGATCACCAATGAGCTGGTACACTGGGGACTCTTCATCATCAGAACGTGTCTGTGTAGGGCCAGAAGGTGGTAGAACAGATGGACACACGATCACACACATGCGCATACACACACACACACACACACACACACACACGTCTCAGTCGGTGACTGATATTGCTGATTAAAAGAGTCTAACTCCTTATAATGAGAAAACAGTCTTGTCGTTTGTCATCCGTACCAGCCTCACACATTATGGTGGCTTCTGTAGCAACACCAGTACAGTAATGGAGGAAGACTGGCACATCAGTTTACAGTGCTTGGTCAATCCTCATGCTGCAATCCAAAAACCTGTGGGGTTTACATGTAAAGGGCCCAGGACAAGACAACGAAACAAGGCATGAAGGGTTATACGCAGCTCCAGGTCAGTCCAGTTTCACATTTTTTACAACAACACCTTCATATACAGTTGCACTTTATTTGTTTTCCACACCAGGGGTAAATAAGTGACAATTAGGTATGTTTTAAATATGATGAATTAATTACTGTCCATTTATATAAAGTAAATATGATACATATTAAGTATCAGTCAGTGCTACTGTTTCTGTATAAAGAACACCAGCAGAATTTCACTGTCAACGGCTGGTGAGTCACGTGGCCCTTCATTACAAACTCTGTACTGTTCATTGCTGTGCCCACGCACCACATTATAAACAGCTACCATTATTGGGTTTATTCATTACAACTATCTTGGCAATGGTTTTAATTACCCTTTAAAAAATTAAACAAGGCCCACAGATCTAGGCCCTACCACTCCGCTAAAACATTTTTAAATTTACATTTGAATTGAAATAATAATGTATCAACACATGTAATTGCATGTCATAATCAGGCCAATGAAAATATTTTTTTTTTAGTTTCAGTGGGAGCTACACAGACCTTTGAATACATACTCATTTATATGAAAACACAAAGACAATGGAACCGAACATTCTGCATAGACAGTTGACCAATCAAATAAACATATTGTGTATAATGGGTCTTTGACACTTTACACAGTGACCTAATGAATAGTTTGACTCCTAGTGTCACCCCCTGCTGCTCAGATGGCTGAGGGCCACTCAGCCTGCAAAAGCACTCCTGCTTCAAAGTTGCTGCATTTCTATATTAATCTGCAGCTAGCCTTGTTCTCTTTTAAATGTACAGACAAGACTAGGACTATTTCTTGCCCCTCGTCCTGATCACTTTTTGTCACATCAGAACACACCAGCAAGCTAAGGCACGTGACAGGCTGAATCGGTGCTTCTGCTCAGCAGGAATCAGCCATCAGAGAGGGCGGCAGCATGAATCAGAGGGCCTCTTTGGTGTGGTGGGAGATGGTTATCTCTCACAGAAGAAGGGATGCTGCACGTGAAAAGACTGCTGTGGCTTTGATGCTGGCCAGGCAGAGGCACAAGAGGGTCAGTGTTATCTCAAACACCCAAAGTGTGGTCCTTAGTCCATTCCCAAAGGCTCATGGGATGCTGACCTATGTTTGCCTGAATATTTTAATTCAAGAGAAAAAAGAAAAATATAGGCTGGATACATCCTCTGACTTCCCATACAGAAGTATTATCTCGGGTTCAGCCAAGGTCTGCTGACTAAATGTCACTGCCCAAAGCATTCAAACACATGCAGACACATGTGAGTGCACACACACACACACACACACACACACACACACACACACACACACACACACATTTTCACTGGAGGTTCAACCCCTTACCCTTGGGTGCAGTTTGAATGACAGGGGTGACACTCGTTGTTGGCTTCAGCATACTTAAAGATGAAGCTACTTGCACCCTGTAAGCCATCAGGGCACTTCTCCACGCAGTTGGGCCCATCTTTGAAGTGTAAGCACTTTGTACAGTGGTCAGGACCCTGGGAAGTAGAGGGGCAGCAGAAAGAGCAGAGGCAGGGAGAAGAGCAAAGGTAGGGAGAAGGGTGGAGCAAGAAAAAGAGCAGAGACAGGGTGATGAGTAAAGAGAGAGAGAAGAGCAGAGACAGGGAGAGGAGTGGACTCAGGGAGAGGAGAAGAGATAGAGAGAGGAGTGGGAGCAGAGAGAAGAGCAGCAACAGGGAGAAGAGCAGGGGCAGGGAGAAGGGTGGAGACAGGAAGACATGTAAATACAGGGAGACAAGTAAAGACAAGCAAAAGAGCAAAGACAGAGACGAATAATGACAGGGAGAAGAGCAAAGACAGGGAGAAGAGCAGGCAAGGAAAAGAGTGGAGGCAGGGAGAGGAGTGGTGCAGGGCAGGGAGAAAAGGAGGGGCAGGCAGAAGAGTAGAGACAGAGAGAAGAGCAGGCAGGGAGAAGGGCAGGGGGAAGGAGAAGAGTGGAGGCAGGGAGAAGAGTGGAAGCAGGGAGAAGAGCAGAAAGAGAAGCCCAAAAAAACAGTTCTAACAATAATAAAAATCAGCACAGACAGCATCAGAGAACTCTGCAGTATGAGAGGAATAAAAACAACCTATATTAAAAAGGTTTTGTTGTACTAAGCCAAAATTCCATTTCCAATGCTGTCATAGCACAGTAAAAGAAACAATGTGAATAAGAAAATAGGTCTTAATTAATTCTGAATAAGAGCAATCCTATAACATGCTACACATGACAAAAAAGAGAAACATAAAATAATGGTTTTGTTTACTTCTCACAGTGCAACATAACTTGCATAAATTACAGCAAAAGGATCTTTTTAACTGCTTCAGCTGAAGGCATGCCTGACGTTAATTACATCTTTGGGCTGAAGATGGGCCACTGTTTGTCATCAGCACCTGTGTAGGCAAGGGTGCAGTATTTCCTTTAAAAGTGGGGGGTAGGGGTCTGTGTAACTATATAGTTATTCATAGTTAACAGTGTATGCAACTGGAGGGGACGTGTCCCACCCACCAGCTGTGCCCCTTATATCTTCTCTCTGACGTTAACAGTGGACTAATTCTTGTATGAGCTTCAACCAATTTCTCAAAAAGGCTGTGAAAATCTCCTTCTGTAAGGCTGCCGTAGGCTTTATTTACACATGCGTCAGGTCTTTCAAAAAGGACTCCAACGCCTCTTTTTAAAAGTGACTCCTGGTCTGGCAGAAGAATCACAGGGCCCTTCCAGATGCACACCCATGCTCATATTTCAAGCAGTCAGCCGTCATTTGTCATAGCACCTTCAGTGCAACACAACCTTGGAGTACACATGGCAGCAAGCAGAAAAACCTGATGTAAATGGATGCTCTCTCTGGTTCCAGCAACTTTCATTGACATCTCCGTATAATAAAAACTCTGGGAACTGTCATTTAAGATTGTACCTTCAATTTGCCTTTATGTATGTTAACTAAATTGCAGGATTTATACAACCACCTGAAATACCCCCAACATGGTGAAATGCCAGTTATGAATAAAATAGCAATGACAAGTACTCCATTAAATTTAACTGCTTTTAAGGATAACACAAGTAAATAACATCAATCTTATGGTGGACTGTCAAAAAACGGTGGACTGTCATTTCATCTTATTCAGGAAGGATTAGGTACATTAGGGTGTGCGAAAGTCTCTGTGGATTCAAAGCTTTAGTCTGTGCCCGTAGCTGTTTTTTCATGCTTTCAACTTTCTGTTTAGGAAAGACAAGTTCTGAAGGCTTTTGTGGTTCTGCACCATATGCAATATATTTGCACTGTTTATACCCATCAAACCTAAAGTCTGACAAATGCAACATGGGTACCAATACTATTCAGTTCCAGGCAATGTGTGTTTAAGTCTGCTCAACCTGAAAATATCCATAATAGCTGACGTAATTTCAATGTTCAGACACCAAGACACCTGAAGTCAGGTGTGCATATTTTGATACCTGTTAAACAACGATTCTATCGAAGCGATGACTAGTTTTGTAGCTCAGTCCCCACAGGGATTCACACCCTCTTATACTGATATATGCCTGCAAAGTTTGGTATGTATTATTTTTAGGCAGCACAGAAATGGCCAGATACTTGTAAAACTATTGAAAAATGTGTTCACAGGCTTAACAACATAGGATTGTGCCACGCCTGGTCACCCTTGTATACTCTGAGAGTAAATGAGGAATAACCGCAAGGGAAACAGACTGAAAAAACAGAGCTCACACAAATTAAGTCCCTTTGAATTGCAACAAAAAAGGATGGCAAATTCCTTTAATGAAAATCCTGTTAATAATTCAAAATTCGTCTATAATGAGTAACAGGTTGCATTTGTGCCGTGAGTCTTTCAGCAAGAGGAAGCAGAACTGTGATACAGCCCAGAACAAGAGTTACAACAGTCAACAGGAGGAAGAGCAGTCCACTATACCAGTGGTCTCTGTACTATACCAGTGGTCTCTGTACTATACCAGTGGTCTCTGTACTATACCAGTGGTCTCCGTACTACTGGTATTGCTGTGGGTACAAGTTCATAGGTAACGGCATCAAAGGTGACATAAAAGGGATGACACTGATGATAATTAGTAATTCCCTGCTCTGAGTTCTTCCTTCATGCGATGGATCACAATTAGGGCAGGGACATATCATGAGCATTCAGTTTACTGTAGCAAGTGTTAATGTTTTTTCAACAACACCCCATAATAAGGGAATGCCCCTCCCCCCAAAAGATCTACTACCTGTAGAATCTGTACTTCTCTGCCTTCTGGAATCAAAGACCATAGCCCAGCCTGTGTAGTACTTTGTTTGCCATTAAGGTAATCGCAAATCCACCAAATTCTGTTTCCCCACTGACATGTGATAATACCTTTTGTGTTGCATGGTGTCTTAGGATGGCACTCTGCCTCTCATTTTTACAGTTATATTATGGATCATCAGCAAATCTAAAGACTGATTACAAAAATCACCAATTCTATATAAAATGGGTGCAAATAATACTGGTAACTAAGAGTAAACAGTAAACACTCATGTGCTGAGGACTATTTTGGTCCAGTTCAACAAAAATAACCACAAAAACAAAATAACATGTGAAGTTACATTAACCTATAAATGTATTTATGAATGCTTGTTTAGAATTTCTTTAGAATTTTTCTTTTTTACTGTATTAAGCTTTGTTAATCAAGGTTTACAATGTATCTGTAAGGACAGTGTAACCAGCTGTGCTCAGAAAGATGTCTTGTTCTATATTCCCGGCACATACCGGACCATGACAGGTGAGTGTGTTGTCGTCAGCCTTTTCACACTGGGCGTCACACTCCAAACAGACAGAACCATTGGCAAACTCTCGAGTATCCCTGGAAAAGAGAGAGCAGATCACTGTCAGTCTGGAACTCACCAGCTATGGGATTTATCTTTAGAGGCACATGACCAGCACAAATATGAATGAGACCAGGCTGCCCTTCTGTTCTCAATCACTGCTGGGTTCACATGGTGTCCGGCACATGTGACTAGTGGGTTCTGCAATTCAAAAAAACATAGCTGCCTGCCTTTCCGAGGGGTGCTGGCTAGCGCATGCATTGACTTGAGCGTCACGCATATTTTAAATTTATTGCAGAGGTACTTTCTGAAAGTTTCATGCATGTCAGAAATATCTTCCATCATTATGGATTTGCTTATGACAGAATTACATATTTAGACAACAATCTGTAGTTAGGTTTCTCCACTAGAGATCAGGAACATTGCAAAATAACTAATGCCAGAGGACTGTGTACTGCCTATACTAAATTAAAAATTAATTACTCAGTATGTACAAATTTTAAAAAGAAAGGACATCAAAATTTATAGGATAAATGTCCATTATGTAGTGCCTGTAATATTCTAAAAAGGCAGCATCATCTCCATGCAGGGTATATCATAATGTTCATGTATACCTTTTCTAATAAGTCATATACTTTTATCCACTGGTTAAGGTGCTTTAACTGCAGTTGTCCCATCACATTGCTTAGATGACTGTACTTAGTATAATCTTGCTGTCCTCTAATAAATATTACCTGCAGTCTTACATTAAACCATTTCCATCAGAGGCTAATGCAGTCAAGTACTCCAGCCAGCTGAACAGGGCACAGGAAGTGGGAGGTAACTGACGTTATTAGTTCAAACGCTCCATAACCACGCTAAACTGAAGCACAAATAATCACAAGTGCTCTAAATACCTAACGAACAACGCGCTGTTAAAAAGGGTCACCTAACATAGGAAGTGTTTAATCTCTGTATAAAAGTACAGATCAAGGATCAAGTAAAAACAACAAATATTTGGGAGAAAGTTGAGGAAATGGTTTCGGTTAAGGCAGAGCTGTGGTAGGACTGTTATCGACGTGACGTCAGATAGGTCTGCCAGGTTGCCTGTTTATCGGAGCCCCTCAGCTAACAGACCACAAACAAACAGAAGAGAATCTGAGAAGGCCAGCTGTGCTGCCAGCAGGAGAAGCACAAAACCAAACTTGCATTCTGGCATATTGAGCAGCTGAAGAAACGTGTATATTTACTGCTATTTTTTTTTATTTGAAAGTATAAAGGCAAGAAGCTGCAAATATTAGCTTAATAGGTTAGTGATCATTTATTTATCATTATATCATAGCTGAAAACAAAATGACTTGCGTGGGCAAAAAATCTTACAATCCAACGCTTTATTGTATTTAATGAAGGTGATTAAATACAATCTAACCTTTGTTGTTAATGAGGCTGCTTGGGGTCCCCCCCCAGCCCAGCTGGCTGAAGCGTGATAAGGACCCCTCTCTGTATTCACCAAGGCCTTCCTTTGCCAGACACCCCCTCGTGTCTGGCTTCTACATCAAGGTTTGCATCCAGGCCCAGCACGGAATATTGGCCTCGTGGTGTTGTTACTTTTTAATTAAAAAGGATTACCTCAGAGGATTGAAAATGAAAAAGAAATTAAGTCCTCTTTGTGTGGATTACAATGTACACCAGACTGCATGGGTGTAAATCTGTTGTCCAGTAAAACTGACTTTAATGTATTCATTTCTTTTTTCTGTTCTAGCTTCTAGCTGTAAGGAGAACAAATATGAACAGAAAACTGATACAAACTGCTCATGTTTGCCACGTAACTGTTGTATATCATTTCTCAGAAAACCTTTGGGGCTTATTATCTTAAGAAAAAAGCCTTCTTAACCATAAGAGCAGAAGACTGGAATTCCAGATGCTTTCTTACAGACTGACTGTACAGTAGTGCACTGGACACTCACACTGCGATGGCTCCCGTTAACGCCTTGGGTTCGTGGCAAATCGTGACCGTGACTGGCTCAGTGCGGTGATTATGTGCTGGTCACACTGTCCCGTTCTCACTAGAATACATGTACCTAGGAGCAATCCAACACTTCTGAACAATAGTACACAGATATCTCTAATTTTCATCTCTCCTTGTCTAAGGCCATAAAAATGTATTTTCGGGACTATGCGCTGTGTGCAGAATTACAGTGCCCTTCTCCTTTCTGTAGGAGCTTGCTTCGACTGATTCTTCTTTGCCAGGAGAATTTATTCTCATTTGAGTTTCCATGTATCACTCCCCACCCCCACATAAGAATCTCCTATATTACAGCCAAGACTGTTTGTGGAAAATGGAAGGATCGGACAGATTTTCCCATTGTGTCTCTACTGCCGTAACTACGGCACTAACCTAATAATTAAACACCTTCTTCCAGATTACTTGGTACTGTCAATTCCTTGAAACTATATGCTCTTTGTTCTTGTTTAACCTCAGATAGATTCTTCATTCAAGATCATCTCTAGCAGAACTACAGCTATTAATCTGGGTACTAAAATCTATGGAGTAGAATGTGCAAGTTTGTTTTCTTGTTACCAATTTCTCTTTCAAACCAGCTGAATTAGTACCTCATGTGTAATGTATGTCTACACTGCTAATAAGAAAAAATCTAAGGTGTAATGCATAACAATTTACTATCACTAAATATTTGTTATATTGGCTTCTGTTCTTAACTTGAGTTGCAGTATTGGTTTGGCCAAGCGTGGCATGACTAGTGTATGTTCTTTTAAATTTTGGACACGCCTTCAACAAATGAGTAATGAAAACATTTCAGAAAAAGGAATTTCTTTCAGTCACTTTGTGGTTGCTGATTTTGTGTGTGTGTGTGTGTGTGGTTCACTAGCCTGTGGCCCCAGATATACCCAGGTTGTCCACCATGTTAGCTAGGTGCCTATTCCTCTGAATAGATTCCGGGTAGTTTAAGCTCCCGTACCTAATGTGAATAAATGAACAGGTGTTCAGGTGAGTCATCGCTATCCAAACCTTCCTCTTTTTTCACTTGCAAGTATAGACTGTCAAGCTGCTTGACTTTAAAGCTGCAGCTCTGTTCAGAAAGGCAGGGGGGGAGTGATTAACGTGATTCACAGCAAGGAGGAATCAGACTACACAAAGGAATCCTCTGTGCCGCACCCCAGCTTTGCCCCACAGTGATAATTCCACAGCTACAAGCTCGTTGCTTGTCTGGCTCTCTCAAGGTAATGGGAGTCTGGACAGGACCTCACCAGTGGCTGATAAATATAACCATTCTGTCCTAATCATGTTTTTCAGTTTGCGATGTCAGAATTTTCTATCATAAGTGTACACAGATCAAATGTTTCTACAAACTCCATACATTAATTATTAAACTTATTTTATCAAGGACTTAGTTAATTAGACTTTTTTTCCAGATATTAAACCTTAATAAATATTCACGTATTGACATAAATAAATGCATTAAAGGGGAAATGGAAATTTTAAATTTTCCTCAGTGTCTGCAATAGGTAGGTCAGGCTGAACATGGCCTTGTGCTTTGTGTTGAGTTGTCACTAAAGTTCATGCAACCTCAACTTGTAGATGCAGTTTGTAAATGAATGGATGAAACAAGTCTAAAAAAGGTGCAGACTTAATGTAGAAATTATAAATGTGGGTCTGTTATCCATTTATAACCTTTAACAGTAAACAGATATGGTAAACAAATATGACTCAGAAAATAGAATCACAGGCAGAAACAATAGATGTCAGCACTGAAAATGGCTGACGTGGATGTAGAGAACAGGTGTATAACGACAGAAATGGCACATTAAGCCCTGACCTCAATGCTTGTGTTTTTGGCATTTTATCAGAAGAGGTCTATGACAACACATACTCAACTATTCATACTTGAAGTTTTTTTTCTTTGTTTTTTCTTACTGTAGTTTTTTTTATTAACTTTCTCCTTTTTTGTGTGCAAATCTGTGGATAATCATCTGAATGTGACAATATATTTGGGTTCATAATTCCATTCAGGCTGATGGATGAATTCTGTCTCTGCAACGTGTGATTCATTTAATCTTTTCAACAGTGCAATACATCTGCCATATTTCACGGATTTTTAAACAATAAAAAAAAAATCAAGATTTCAAGCAGATATTTTCTATTCATGGAGAAAAATAGCCAAGTAAATGTATATCTGTTATTTTTCCATACCAAAGCATTTGGATAATATAATGAAATAAAATAATTTTTGAGGTGGACATTGGATTCCAAGTTTCAAATTTTTGATGGACCTCATTCTCAGCTTCTAACTGTCTTGTGCAGCCAAGTTACCATATTCATAATATAAAATGCAGCAGTTGAAATCCAAGCATTCCTGCCTTGTTTTCACTGCCTCCTCTGCACAATATCCAAAATCATAATTTTTGTCATTGTGTGTCAATCCATAGAAAGTGAAATAAAAAAATTAAACTACCCTACCACACAAGTATAGTAAAATCATGTGAGTTTAGCATTGGACAACAGACAGCCCTCTAAGATGAATAAGCTTACAGTGAAAGTAGTACTTTATTCAGACCAGCATTGTGAAAATCCACCTCCAGGCCTGGAACAATTTAGCTTGCTTGTAAGTCACATTTGTGATCTCACATTCTCTGGAATCTATTAAAACTTCCATAAAACGCAACAAATGAAATTTAGTTTTTGTTTTGGGATCAGGACTTTTACAAGGATGTTGCACCACCCCTGTTTGAAGTTGACGTTGGATTTTGGGGAGCTGTAACAGGAAGTGGGTGCCCCACTCTGAGCTTACCCCTCATAGAGATTGCAGGACTCCACACAAGTGCGGCCCCTGCTGAAGAAGCGACAGGACAGGCACTGGTCTGAGCCGGGACCCCAGCAGCCAGCATCTGAACACAGGCGGTCACACACCATCTTCTCCTGAGCTACAGGGATGAGAAGGTTTATGATCAGGCACACGGCGGTCCAGGATTTAAGCTGTACCTCACTTTGTATGTATATTCATTTTGAATCGTCAGCTAAGGCAAATGGTGTAACTACACACACTCCTTACCCTATTTCTCATTCTGCATGAACACTGTCCATATAGTAAAAACAGATCATATGTCTGTATGAGTTAGCAAAATGTGAATACGACCCTGTATGTGTCATAAGGGAGTTACATTATGAGTGTTATTATTTTGATAAACAATAAATGATTATGAAATCGTATTTTTGGCCTGGTGGCTGGGTAGGACATTAGGCTGGGATGCAGAAGTTTCCTGGTATGAATCCCAGACCAGGTGTGTCCTTGAGCAAGACAACCAGTGCTCACTGTAATGTGTATGTGAAATGTTGTAAGTTGCTTTGGATAGAAGTGTCTGCTAAAGGAAATATAATGTTCTGCATATGCTAGAAATAAACTGATCATAATGTGCTACTTAACACCAGTGTTTTTGCTTACAAAATGTATTTACAAAGTGTGCATCATGAAAAAATTAAATGCACTAAGTTAATACAAAGCACCTGGTCTATGTGAGAGCTGAATTAATGGAAAACCAGCATACATGCCCTGACGTGCTAGTATAAACACTCCATTAGAAGTGCTGCCCCAGGTGTGTGTAGTTCCCTCCCCTTAGAACACAGGGTGCTGGTGGGGGGCTGGTGGTAAAAGAGGGCTTCTTTGACGGTGCACACCTAACTAATCTGTCCAAAAATTCACTGCCTTAGAGTCACCAGTGATTATAGGTGATCACTTTAGACATACTGTTAAACTCCTGCTTGTTTAATTTATGTCCTACAAATGCATGACTCTTAGACTCCAGTCTACTAGGTATATTTAGGTAATGCTATATTTTTATCTGTTGTTAAAATGTCATATTTTACAAACCATTAGTCAGCAGAGAACAATCAGGGTGATGTTGATGCTGCTCTTCAAAATGAAATTATGAAAGTCTCGATCTTATTTTACGCTCAATGACCTGCAATACTCTCACTAGATGAAAAGTAAATGTTTGGTTACAAAAAGTATCATAACACTGACCCAAAATAAATAAATAAATAAATAAATAAATAAATACTTGATCATGTGTTCTTGAATTTAGATTTAAAATGTAAAACCTAAGCACCGCACTGCAAAATGAAAGTCATACAAACACAAGTGGCTGATTAAGACAGTACAAAACATCACTTTGTTTAAACGTTCACCACACT
>JABJVR010035157.1:0-33508 GCA_025773905.1 Chitala chitala
CCCCCCACACACACACACACACACACACACACACGTGTATGTATATTTCTTTTTACTTGGGAGCAGTATGAATGCATTCCGGCGCAGAAGACAGGCACTATGACATTGCTTGATAAATTAGAGTTTACATTGTATGTTACCAGAGAATTCAGTTCACTTCCTTGGCTTCAATTTCAAAATTTCAAAAGGAGGACTCCTTTGGGAAACATTCACATTTATTTTATCTGAACACCAAAGCAATCTTAATACATTTTACAGCCTTGATATTTTTCATTTGCTTCCTTCTTTACAAGTGTTGATTTACATCTGACACACACCCCTGTCCCTTCAGGGTCCCTCAAGAATGCAGTTTGCCTGTCTCATACACTGCCATTGCAGCCTACCTCCCCCCCCCCATCAGACACACACACACACACACACGTGCATGCTCCACACCTGCTTTGAACACTGCTCCACACACACAAACCCACTTCCTGTGAACAACTCCTCCCCTATCTGTCTTCATCTGTCCCTGGTCCCACGTTTAATTTACAGCCTGTGGAGCACAAGGGAGTCAGGTCAGATAATGAGGAGTGGGCCAAGTGAGGAGGTACAGGAGATGGAGCAGCCTCTAACTCCAGCCTTCCTAGACGAGCTGAGAAGAGAAAGAGATGGAGGGAAAAAGAGAGAGCTGGAAAGAGATGGGACAGAGACAGAGCAAAGATAGAGTGGGAGAGAGATACTGGGGTTAGGGGTAGAGAAGGATACCGAGGGAGGTAGGGAGAGAGTGAGGACAGACATTTAGATTATAACAGCTGCTGTGCAGGAATGTAACCCGTGTCTTGTTACAAAAAGAGGGAACAAATAAACAAACGAATGAAAAATCACAGTTAACAGGCGTGAGGGACACCTTAACTTGTGTGAACATTTACTGCCTTACTCAGCACTTTCCGCAGTGAGTTCAGCCCAAATCAGTAGCAGAAGACATGCAGCAACCGTGACTGCAGTAGGCATGAGTGCCAGGCCATGGCAGGAGCGGGTCCGTGCCACTGCGATGTCAAGACCACGGGTTCTCATGTCCCAGGAGGTAGATCAAGCTGTAGGGTCGATGAATTCGACTAGGAACCACATGAGCAGAATAAGCAACTGGAGGACACGTGCAAATCGAACAGAGGACTCAACGTGGAGTAAAAGATCAGCACCCGAAACTCGAGAGCTTCACGCTCCGTCAGTGCAAGACCTGAACAAATGCCGTGGGACACAGATAGGTTGCTTTGAGCATTAAGCTCTTCAGCAGTAGATCACAGAGGATGACATTTCCACCCTGATGGTCTGAGCGTGGCAGTCCAGTGCAGGGCTGCTACAAAAACATGAATCCACTTTGGTCTTTTTTTGTCCCTGCTACCGTTTGTTTTCACTGTGCAGCGTCAGGGATTTTTGAGGTTCTGCTGATGGGAATCAGCCCCTACATTATCAGCGTGATTACTGATACCGTGCCGCTCTTCTCTTCGGTGTCCCTTTGCTCTTCTTGAAGGTGTGCAAAGGTTTCATTACGAAGCGTTTAAAGACTCCCGACGAAGTCGATACCGTCTACTGTGTGACTAATTGCGTGGCCACCTCTCCATGTGCCATTAGAAACTTTCACCAGTAGATACTGTTTTTCTGGCTCGTTAAGAGGATGGTGGCGTTCTCTGTGAGCATTTCCACATGCCAGGGCAGCCCTGCAGGCACTGTTGGAGGAGGGACACACAGCTGAAGGGTATAGGTGTACCCCCCCACACTTTACCTCACCTCACCTCAGGACACCCGTGGTCAGCCAGATGCTGGCTCCACCTGAATTGGAGCTGGGTTCTCCATGTTGTCTCCATGGCAACGTTCGTCAAATAAATTGTCAAAGTGAAATGCAAGGATATGGCATTTTTAGGGTACAAAGAGAAGCGAACAGATGGGGGAGCAGGGCATTTTTAAGACCAAGACCCGACCACCTTTCCATTTATGTCTTGTTTGTAACCACATTGCCTGGAGACACTAGGGTCAGTGTGGTAATCATTAAAGCCACCTACTGAATGACACAGAGGACAAAGCCTCTCTCTCCCTCTCTCTGAGCTGAGCCATAAGCTTGAGGTTTTTCTGCCCAAAGGCATCATATATATGGTATGTGGAATCAAGGGGAAAACTGTAGAGGATGGTCATTCCTGAATGGGACATAATTTTTTAGGAGAGCTAGCGTTAGCATTTGTTAAATTTTTCCCTTATGCATTCTCTGGCCTTCTTGGACACTAACATTTGGACTCACTCTCTTTCTCTCCACCTCTCTTTCACGCACGTACGCGCACACACACACACACACACACACACACACACACACACACACAAAAGCTCAAACACATTCCATCTCACACGACTCCCACAGCTGCACACAGAAAAGCACAATGAATTATTAAAAGGCATGTGTTCTGAATGTGGTGTTTTAAAGTGAGTACAGGTGCCCCCAGGTAAGACGTGTTCCAGGAGCATCCCAGCGACCAGGAGCTCAGCGGCTGTACTAGACCTCTAGCGTCACGCCAGTGGGACTCCTGGGTTTCACACAGAAGTCTTGCTGCCAGTGAATCCATGTTTATATTGCCAATTTAATATAGTTGTTTGTTGTGTGTGTGTGTGTGTGTGTGTGTGTGTGTGTGTGTGAGAGAGAGAGAGAAAATCTCTGAGAGGCTGGACTTGGGGAAGTCAGTGTAAACTGTAATATAACTCCTTGCATGTGCTGTCAAGTAGCATGTCAATAATTTCACTCCTCGCTTTAACAGTAAGCAAAAGGCTGTATGGTTAACAGAAAACCGTGTCATGGCAGTGTGAGTTTCTAACTGGATGGATCAGCACATGGAGAAGGTTAGTGGGTAACAAAAGGACAGCCTATGGCAGGAAACAGAACGTTGTACAGTTCAGGCCTCTGGGGATCGAACACGAGACAGAGGTCCAGTATAGGGCAGGAATCCCCACTTGTTTTGCTGGAGGTAAGAAGGTGGGTGTGCGAAATGCACTGTAGGCTGAGAAGCCTTGCTAATGAGGATGTGCTTCCTGAAAGGGGAGGGTCTTAATGTGGATCACACACTAATCTGGTGCATGGCATGGTAAATCAGAGGAATTAGGAGGGCCCAACTGCCAAAGGGTTTTGATGCAGTCAGGATGTAATTTGAGAGAATTGCAAGATTAGCCTCCCGAGTTCTTAATCAGAGTCACTTTGTTGATGGAGATTTGGCCTTGTATGCGTCAGGTAGTGAGATATTGGAAAACGCTTCCATAGCCATAAAGTGATGATCAAGGTGAAGTCCCACTTTCTCAGTTTGTGGGTGTGGGGAAGGGGGGTACGGCCTCTCCGCTTCCAGATTTCATCATTCGTTATTCTGTTTAGTTGTTCATTTGCCCCTCAGGCACCTCATCTGCTAGATATTAATAATTGTAAATGTGCATGATGTCTTTGTGCTGTTTTGCATGCCTTCTCTGTCTCCTTTCTCCCAGCCACCCTCACGTACATCTCAGTGTAAGTCCTCATGACATTGGTTGGCATGGTTAGAGATGTCATGGTTTCCACAGGTAAAACATGTCCTTGTCAGTTTATAAGAGGGGTTTGTGCAGGCTTGTGCATATGTGTGTAACGCAGTGTGTGGAGAGTTCAGTACTTAACAAGGACCGGTTTGGATCAGAAGAGCTAGGTGGGTCTGTTAGAGCAGAACCCGTGCTCTGGCTGCTGTTGTCCCCTCTCTGTCTTTGTCTGCTGCCCACTGTTTATAAATTATCTACATCAGAGCTCTGAGCTCACAACCACCCGTGTGCACATCCTTTGTCTTGGAGCTAATCAATTTGTTTTCCTTCAGATTAATGAGCCCCTAGAAGGTTCCATAAGGAAGACCAGACATGGAGAGTAAATTCTGCCAAGTCTCCGGCCGCTCCTCTCTTCTTATCTCTTCTCCCGCAAGCTCTTTTGGTTTTTCCGTATTGTCAGTTGATGTTCTTCTCTCTTTGTCACCGCCATGCTCTGCAGTTCCCTGTCTGAAAGTGAGATCTCTGTGAAGTCAGAGCTCTGCAATTTTTCTTTGTTTTCGCATGACTTCAGTCAATGCATGTCTGAAAGCATGAACAACAGATTAACACACACACACCAAAAACTGTCATTAAGCAAACTATCGTCAGTTTTTTTTTTTTTTTTTTTTTTTACTTACGATTGAAACAATCCTACTCTACCTTTCAAACAAATGATATAGACAGATGTGAAAGTTAAAAAGCTGTCAGAGCACTTCCTGTACATCGTGACTTCACTTCCTGCCTGCTCTTGCCAACCTGACCTACTGCAGTTCTGTTCCTCACCCGACAGCTTGTTTATTGGAAATCAAAGCAAACTGTAGAATTGAGCCCACTCAGTCTGGGATTAGATAGATCAAAGGTCACTGCATGTTAGGCTGTCCTGAAGATTTTACTGTAGGTTGTTCTTGGATAATTGCTAATTAAGCTTTGAAGATCCATGTATGTGAGCGATCTCACGGGTCGGGGGGGATCTGTGTGTGACCGTCTGGTGGGCCGGGCAGGGCAGGACGGAGGCCATGGGGGAGTGTACTCTCCAGTTCAGCACTCATCACTAAGGTGCCAGGAAAATCCTCAGGGGTCTTGTCAGGATGCCACTGATGAGGGTTATCTGCTCTGGGATGATGCTGTCATTCTTGGACTAAGGCAGGGGAAGCTGCTTGCGAACAGGTATCAGGAAGATAATGAATGGATTTCCATTACGGGCCCTAATGATGGGTGTGTCTCTTCCTGTTACGTCCCTCATTACAGGTATCGTGCATGTTCACAGCTTTCCTTGGCTCATCAGTATTCTCTGATCATCTTTAGGTCATGTGTGGTCACACTGTTATTAACGTGCCTTGCACCTGGATGTCTGGATGAGGTGCTCCCAGATACCTCACCTGTACACCTGTACCACATGAGACATCCTTCTCTCTGTCTCGCTTCACTGTGCTGTCTTGTTTCTGGTCTAATTCGGTTTTGTCTTTGTCAGTGTTCTTGTGACAGTCTTATAGACAGTTTGCTTGAGTTCCTTTTTGCATTTCTGCCAGGGAGGACAAGTCTGGACCGACATGCTGCAGTGACAATGACCAGCAATGGGCCTTTGAAGCTTTTGCTGACATGGGAACACAAATTCAATAGAGAAAGAGAGCATCTCTCTGTTGGAGGCTATTGATGGAGGGGGGGGGGTGTGAAGGGCTGGGGTGTCCGTTGTTTTTACTTTGATGACCTGGGTGGTACGCCCACTGGGCAATGCTGTGTTACGTCCTAATGCTAGCCAGAGGAGGACCAGAGTAAAGAACTCCCAGCATGCACCAGGGCAGTGAGTGTTTGACAGCTGCCTGGGAGATAGAGTATGATATAATGGGAACAGGGTGGTTAGGGTTTGTGAATGTTTCTGGAGGGTGGCGTTGGCTCCACTGCGCTTCACCTGTTTGTAGGGGGCCCTTTCTCTGAGTCGTGAGCTCTGTATGGTGCCTGTCTCAGGCCGCTTGATTCATCACTGGCCCTGACACATTGTGGCACACGGCGCCAGCCCTGGAGAACAATCCTCTGTGAGTCCTCTCTTGCTCCATCGATGCATCGTCCCTATCCGTGGATATATTTGTATTGACATTTCACTGTGTGACTGGTGCAATGGATGCTCCGGCAGTCTGTGCTGTGGGGCAATGGGGACTTGCTGAAATATCCACTGCTGTGTCCAATCCCATTTATAGTGAGGATCCTTCACACTCTTTTATGTGCATGGGGGTGTACATGCACACAGGCTCACAAACACACACACACACACACGCACGCACGCGCACGCGTGCGTTCTAACGGAGGCCTGCCTCCTACTGAGCCCACCTGGATCGATAGGGAAGGCAGCCGCGAGGCCCTTAGCCACCAGGCTGACAGATGCGCTTCGTTAGCTCAGCTCTGAAGCCTGGAGATGGATACTGGAACTGGGGCACAGGCTACCTTGCACGCGCCAATCTGTCACCTTCGAGAGCGAGCAGCGCTTGGCGCGGCGTCAGGCGGCGAGGCTGGGCGATGCCCCGCGCAGAACGGAGTATGTAGCGTAACGCATGACAGATTGCTGAGCGCCCAGCCACGCTGCTGTCCAGGCTACCCAGGAGCGTGCTCAGTGTGTCCGTGTGTGTTTGTAGACCTGGACCAGCCCATACTCACCGTGCACCAGACGATCAGTGACGTCCGCGGCAGCTACTACCAGGAGAAGACTGTGTTTCTGCGCTGCACGGTCAACTCAAACCCACCAGCACGGTTCATCTGGAAAAGAGGGACCCAGACCATCGAGCAAAGCAAGGACAACGGCGTGGACATCTACGAGCCGCTGTACACGCAGGTACCGTGCACCGGGGCACGCGACACGTTAGTTGCAGGACAGGCGGCCCTGGCAAACAGCCCGCTGCGCCGTACATTGTGAAGGCAGCGAGGATCCAGGCCCAGCGCCATTACTGTAATTATCCCCCGAATACTTTCAAATCGAGCCGCTCTGTACGATACTCCTGCTTTGAGTTCAATTAACGCAAGTGCTGTTCTGACGAGCAGCGATTGATTGAAAAATTAGCAGAGAAACCCTGTTGCCAGTGCGCGCAGACAGGTACATGGCACAATGAAATATGAATTCATAATCTGAAAAGCATTATTAGAGTGTCGTTTGCGTTGCAGTGGGAGAGGATTTATGATGTTACAATTTATTAGAATAATGATGATTGTCCGTTTTGCTGATGCCTGTACTCAGAGTGATTGTAATATATGAAATCCATTCATCTGCTTTCTGCAAAAGTGCTGGGTGTCTTTTGGGCCTCCAGTGATTTGCCCTGTGCAGTGGATTGTGGGTAATGACTTCTGTATGCCCACACCACGTTCTTCTTCCTGTCCGTCTTTTCTTGTTCTTCCATTTCCAGCCAAGGGTTTTTACTGAAATCTGGGATAGACACGTTCGGGTGTGTGTGTGTGTGTGTGTGGACCTACCAGTCTAATACCAGCTCTTCTTTCACACAGGGTGAAACCAAAGTCTTGAAGCTAAAGAACTTGAGGCCCCAGGATTTTGCCAACTACACCTGCCAGGTGTCTGTGCGCAATGTGTGTGACATCCCTGACACCTTTGTCACCTTCCAGCTCACTAACGCCACCTGTGAGTCTGCCCAGAACACTCCCGTTTTCTCACCCCTTCCCCCTTCTCTTGTTGATGACCACTCCGCCGTGCTCTTTCAGTGCCCTGAGGCTGGCTGTTTCCTGCCTGCAGCCCGTCTCCTCCTTTCCGTTCTCACTCTTTGCGCTGGTGTGTCGCTCTGCTGTCCCGGCTGACGTCTTTGCTCACGCTTTTTAGTTAACGTGCTGCCGATGAAAGCTGTCAGGTCATGTGTGCACAGGTAACAAATAAATTAATAATTAAAAACAAAAACAACAGCAAAAACACCTCTGGGAACATTTGAGAACTGTGCTGATTTGAAGAGATCGTTTTGGAAGCACGTTTGGAGGATTACCCAATTAATCCATTTTACATCTCAAGTTATTTATTTATTTATTTTTTTTTTGTGTGATTAATGGCACAAGTTGAGATAAATGCCATGTTTGAAAGCATTTTGACTGTTCTGAGGAGGTCAAAGGTCACTCTCATGCATAATTCATTAACGTGGAGCGAAGTCAATTAGGGAGTAAATAAGAGAGAGAACAGAGCACTATCGCTTAGGAGGGTCGACGTCTTTGAGGAATGCTGCTTCTGTGCAAATGAATTCGGCCATTCCCAGGCATGGTAACGAGAGGCACTTGCAGAATTTCAACTCTTTGTTTATGCTAAAAGGATATCCGCAGAAAGACAAAGCCTTTACAAGTAAATAACGCTCCTGCGCTACTTTTTCTCTTTGCAATCACTGAGCTGAATTATTTGTAGTTAGAAATTTGTGCAACACCCAACTGATTGTGGGTGCAATGCAAGGACACTGCAGATGTGCCATCAAGCCACCGAACTGCTCCTCTTCCATGTGCAATCTCAGGAAAATTGAAATCTGCAAGCCGCTTTGGATGAAAGAGCTATTCAAACAGACAAGACGGAGAAAACCAACAAACAAGTACAAAAAAAATGCATGCTGGGAAAGACGTTTTTGGACACAAGAAGTAAGCAGGACATTTTTGTTTGGGCTGATGGGGTGAAAGAGGCACATATTGAGGCACGTTGCCAGCGAGGGGAAGTGGAAATGCTCGCAGACAGCGGCGGCTTTGTCTGTTGTCTTTGTGTTTCTCCTGCGTGATCCCAAAGTCCTTCTATGTTCATGTGGAACAACAAGTACTCTTGTGTCCTCAAACAGACTCTTAAGATGAGTGGTTTCAGGAAAACAGCACGGCACAAACCAAGTGTAGAAAACAAAATGACATTTCCGTGGCAGTTTATGTTCCTTTTTAAACAATTAGTTCCCTTAATATGTTGTGTGATTTTGGGACTTTGAAAGTCACTGAATATGAAATTAAAGTTTTCAGGCTTAAGTTAGTACGTGTATCTATTGCTAAGAGATGCAAATGGGGCCTCGTGTTTGATTCTGTTGCGAAGGCGGCGATTTGGGCACTGAGTAACCATGCTGAAGTTTCATCAGGAAGTGCAGAGGACACAGTGAAACTGATGCTTGGTTGTAGCATGTGGAGGGAAAATCAAGTATTTGTAAAGGTCTTTTAAACAACACTGGTCCTGTAAGAGTTTTGGGAGTCATTTTCCTTTGAGTGTGGACAGTATGTGCCAAAAGCAGGTGAAGAGTAGGTAAGGCGAGGGGAGGGCAAGGAGCGGGGGGGAGAGAAGGTTTCAGCACAGATCGATACGCCCTGGTATTACACACCATCAATAAAAACTGCTGCGCCACTCGGGTCGATGTGAACTGGCATTACAGCAGGTCTGAAGGACCTGTCTGGACTAACAGAACTGCAGAAAAAGGCTTATTGTTCAACACAAGGGAAATACCGAAGGGTTTCGCTGGTGGGGTAGACACTGATGGGGAGGTGGGGGACACTTAGGCTCAACCACTGTCTTGCTGGTACGGGACGATGAGAGGTGAGCCTGAACACACGGGCCTCTCTAAATGCAAGGCTGTTCCCAGTGATACAAATGACCCACTGTGTGGTGGGCGTTGACCTACTGTGAGGTAGCCATTGGCCCACTGTTTCGTGGGTGATAGCCCAGTGTCTAGTAGGCGTCAGCCCACTGTGTGGTAGTCATTGGTCCACTGTGTGGTAGTCATTGTCACACTGCTTGGTAGGCGTTGGCCCACTGTGCAGTGTGCTTAAGCACTGGCTGCGTGGTATGGTTCAGCACCAAGTGTGTGGCGGCCCCCTTGTCTGCAGGAGCAAAGTGAGGCAGTCAGTTTCCCACACCCCTTAATGCACTAGCACTAATGCTAAGTAAAACATTGTTGGTTGCCAACAGGACTCCTCCCTGTGATGTATGTCACCCTCGTCTGACAGCACCGTGATTCGCTGTCAGATTAGTTTCCCTCCACATCAGTCAAGCTTTTCAATACGATTTATACAGCCTGGACAATAGAAGGAGATTTCATTCCATAATCCTCATCCTCACACAAGATTGAAAAGTCTTCACGTGTGCCTGTTCTTTTGTAAAAATAAAAAAATAAACAATATATTAATCTAATCCTCAATAAATCTGCGGGACATTAACATCGCAAATGACATCACCAGCCTGACAATTATTAAACGCTGTTAAGCGAAAGAAAGTAAACAAGGAGATACGTGTGAACGTTTATAAACGAGTCCTATAGCTGAATTTTTAATGTGCTTTACCTGGTGGCCTTAGAGTACATTTTCCTCAATATTGCATTTATGCAAATCATCATGTCATATGAAGTTCACCAGGTGTGGTTATTAAGAACCCCCCCAAGGTTCTACCAGTGATTTAATGTCACAAACTCCCCGTGTAACTGCGGCTCTGATATACTGCCGTAACACGCTCCGCACGAGTTTGGTGTATCCGAATATCGTTAGTGACTTACCTCGGGTTGATGACACCCCATCGCTTGGCTAATAAATGGCCAGTTAAGAGCTCATCTAAAATGCTCAATTTGCCAGTTTTAATCTGCAGACGTTCCCCCGTGTTTCTGAGCAATTAGTTAGCCATCATTGGCTGATCTAATTGCCACCGTTAGGCTTCCCAGGCATGAACCTGCTTTGGATGAAATGGCCAAAAGATCATCAGACCCTGTGAAGCCACACTGGCACTGTCAATGGAAGCCGTGTTGGCGGTGCCAATGGAAGCCATGCATCGTTGGCATTTTTACATTATTAAGTTCTCCCCAGAGATATTTGTCGACTGTAGGGTTTTATAAAGACCCTTAAATTGCCTAATTATGACTAATACATCAAAATAAAATAATTTTAAAAACTTAATTCTATGCAATAAATTAGTAAATGGATAAATTACAGAAACAAAGGTCATGTAAGAATAGGTGGAGCAGTAGTGCTGTTGTCCTTCAAGTCACTTTGAAGGACAATCAGAAAAGTTGTACACTGATTTGTTTAGTACAATCACGTAATTTATTTGATTTCTGTAATTGAGACAGCTGTGGTTAAATTACTAGTGATAAATTGCCTTAATGATTTTGTTGTCATTTCTTCTATTGTGGTGTACTAATTACTTTTCATCCGTCGCTTCTTCTGATCGCTTCATGAAACAATTATTATTGTTCGTAATCACTTTTGCCTTGTTAGACTGGCCTGAGCAGGTAAGCTATTTCTGTGGTTTGCTGTTCTTAACTCGCTCTTTAACCCTGTGCTCAGTTTACCTTCAGAATTTTTTGTGCCAGAATAGATACAAATTAGTCATGAAATTAATTTAATTTACCAAGATAAATTTAATTAAAGAAAAGGACAAAATGTGTGGATCCGTGTTGCACATCTCACTCAGTCCGGAGTGTGATGAGTGTGATTGTGCATGTCGTGTGTTTTGGATCACGCACCTGTAAGACACGACACTGTGCTGGTTATGGATGGCGTGTGACAAAGCTGCTTCTTTATTCAGCAGTGTGAACAAAACTTGGAATATACATTAGTGGGTACCTGTACGTATGTGGTACCTGCTCTCCGTCCTCTGTCTGTGCAAGCACCCAGAGAGGCTCGTGAAGGTTACATGTCCATGGGACAGTTACCTGGACAAAATTGGGCCTGTCTGCTACAAAAGTGACTCTTCTTCTCTTTGTTGTGAGCAGTGTGGGTGGAGCCACCGTGGTTTTGCTGGGCTGACAAAGCTCAAAGGGTTGGTCACATGTTCCGTTCATTTTTAGCAAGATGCTATCAGACTGACACTGTAATGGCAGAAAGGTTCCCATAATAGACGCTCACAAAACATCTGAAAGAGCCTGTAGATAGTGCCTCACAAAACGCCTCACTTGTGTGGGTATTTTTTTTTTTTACAGAAAACCAGAGGGCTGGAATTTTTGCAATGATCTCTTGTTAATCAAGATATATTCCCAGTTGTCCCATCCTTTATAGCATTCCCGCTGCTGGGAAATGATCCATGAACCGAGTGTGAAGTTGTCCTCTGGGAAACCCCAAGTCATTCTTGTGCCATAAAGCGGTACGCAGTTAACGCAGTGATCGGCCTTCCTCATGTCTTCTCCGACCTACCAGGATGCAGAGAAGGCAGAAGCTGGTCACGTGTGCCCGTCCTCATTTCCATCTGGAGCTCATAATCAGTGCTTAATCAGGCGCATTTTTTGTGCCAAAGCCCTGCATGTGCTTTAAGACAGGTTCATGTAGGTGACACGGTGCGTTTCCTGTGGTGATGCAGTGCTGTGCTTAAAGCACACAAAGAGCTCTCACACACTGCCTTTCAAGAAGGAAACCAGCAGCCGTTGACTGCAAAAGTAATTTTTAAACTCCATTCACCTGTCAGAACGATTCCCAAACATGCTTCTGTGGCGTGGAGTCTGGTGTCTGTGGAAGGAGCTTTTGAGGGGGGAAAGGGGGGGCCATAGGTCAGGATGACAACTTGTGTATCAAAGTAACTGAAAGCTGCACATGTGAAGATTAGACAGCCAGCGAGAAGAATGAGCGCTTACTTTTGGGGACTTGATGTGGGATTATCCCAGTCCTGCCTCGGCTTTCGATTCAAGCTGTTGCCAGGGTGACAGACAAGCACAGTGAAGTGGAGCGATGGTTTGGGCTGATGGCAGGCCTTAACTCCACATCCCCTGCGCTGGCACTGGGTTGGGTTGGAGCGTTCTGCTGCCACACTTCACACACACCTGTCCACATGGACAGCCACAAAATGTAAATATCAAAGGTTTCCATAGTTTTCATAAACATATCAAAATAGGACCAAAGTTACAAGTGCGGCAGAATAAATTGCTTTGGTTCCTCAAAGTAGATTAATGGTCATCTAACGTGATGACGCCCTGTGGTGGGTTGGCGCCCCGCCCTGAGTGTCCCCCGCCCTGCACCCTATGTGCTCTGGGATGGGCTCCAGGTTTCCCCCGCGACCCTCACCAGGAATAAGCGGTTAAGATAATGGATGGATGGATGGATGGATAACGTGATGACAGGTGAGCAAAAAGATGGTGCGGTGTCGGTGTTTTCACTGTGGCGACTGTGCAGCGGTCGTGTGGAATGCTCAAAGGCAGTAATGCGATCACATTATTTAACCCTAGGATGCAGTCATGGCTTTGCTTGTAGCTGCCTTGCTGCTCTTCTTTGTGGAGTCCGTCAATATCTGAGCGTTGTGCTGGACACACTTTCGCTTCACACAAGGGCAGCAGCAGGACCGTGCGGAGTTGGAGCACCGATCGGCTGATGTTCCTGTATTGGAAAGGTGCTCCACCTGTCCACCGGCATGCACGGTCCTTGTTAGGCTCACCTGACACTTCCTTGAAAGGCATGTAGTCCCATCATATCAGTGTAGCTCTCAGAACACTGTGGCAGCAGTAAACCGGTCATAATTCAGTCTTGATTTTATGAAACCAGGGATTGCATGATTTCTTACATTGTCAGATACATGTTGTAACTCATGAGCCTTGTTGCTGTCATGGGGGTGGGGGGGACTCAGGTAGCTCCCCACCCCAAAGCCATTATAGCCTTCCCATCATGCACCACCAGCCTTCAGAATGTTGAGTGAGATCAGTGTAGGGCTTTTATAGAGCCTGATCAGTCAGTCACCCAGCCCAGCTCCTCCCTCCTCCTGGAATCAATAGCGGTTATGGAACGTGTTGAGAGCTATTTATTACGAGTGACAGATATGACAGAGGTGGAGATCTGGGGAAAATGGCTCTTTTACAGCACAGTGCCAGGGAGTGCCCATGCGGGCACCACACGGAGCTCGTTCTCCGTGTCACACAGATGGATGGTCTGTGGGGGGGACAGGCCCATTTAGGGTTCCATTAGGAAACATTATCATTTTTCGTTATTAACATGGGTTAATTATACGGCAAATGATACAGATTTATTTTGCGTGGTAGGACGCTGGAGAGGCTGTCTCAGGAAGCCGACAGGCTTTGGCGGGCTTTCTAATGAATGATGGGAATTTGCAGAAATTACAGCTGTTACGCATTTTAACATTTCTCCCTGTTGGTCAATGAATGACAAATTATGTCCACGACGTTAGTTGAATGCACAATGTCTGTATTTGCCACTGAAGGCTTGATGTTATATCTGCACAATCTGTGTGTGTGTGTGTGTGTGTCTCTCAGCACCGCCTGCTCTGCGCCTCTCAGTAAACGAGACACTGGTGGTGGACCCTGGGAGGGACGTCACTCTGTCCTGTGAAGTGACAGGAGGAAACCCCGCCCCCACGGTGTCCTGGTCGCGCTACCCGGCCCCCCTGCCCCAGCGCTCACAGATCCAGGGGGGCACCCTGATGCTCCGCTCAGTCACTCCTGCTGATTCTGGGTACTACAACTGCACCGCGGTCAACCGAGTGGGCAACCCAGCAAAGAGGACTGTCAACCTTGTTGTAAGAGGTCTGTGTGCGTGTGTGTGTACGTGTGTGTGTGTGTGTGTGTGTGTGTGTGTGTGTGTGTGAGATGTACCTGCTTCGTCAACAGGCATGAACACATGTCCACCCATTCACTGACCATACATATGGTTCATGTATTTGTCTTTTTTCCTTTTTTAATGATGTAGGTTAATCCCGTAACATTGTGCTGAAAGGTTAATAGTATCTGTGCAGTATTGCAGTGTCCCAACAAAACCTTTACCAGTGATTCATGCCTATTTTTATCCCTTTTAATCATCTTTATTTACTCCAATTAATTCAGCTGGAATGGAACTGATTACAATAACACTGCTCTGCTGCACACTGCATGTGTTTGATCTGTTTTGTTAGAATACGAGTCAAAGAGGCACAGTTGGCTTACGGCGATCCGCAAAGGCAGGCAGAGTATGTGAAAACCGGGCATCTCCATGCAAAGCACCGAGCAGATGGTTTAAAGTTAGCCTGCCCACAAGTCCATTTATCATGCAGCATTTGGAGACAACACGACCCTCTTCTCTCTTCCCATTATAAATTCAAGGACACAGAGGGAAAAACGTGTTCAGTGAGATTGCTCACGGGAAAGTTCTCGGATAAAAGTACTTGAATTCACTTCAACAGTGTTGTATGAGTTGTTTCCTGTGTCAGACACGTTAGCAGCTTGTGTGTGTTGTGTGGGGTGTTAGACTTGTCTACTTCATGTTCACAGGCGCGTGTCAAAGGTAATTCAGTCCTCATGATTTTACTGAGAAAACTGCTAAATGAAATGTGACGTCTGTGCTCCCTGTCGCCCCATAGCAATGAGGAACCTGACGTTCCAGATTACTCCCGACTCCAACAAGGACAGCGAGACCATCCAGATGGGCCGTGACCTCAAGCTGTCCTGCCACGTGGATGCTCAGCCGCAGGACAAGGTCAACTACACCTGGTATAAGAACGGGGCCCCCGTGGTTCCCTCAGACAGCCTGGTGGTGCTGCGCAGCGACCCGGATATGGCACCCGGCACCAGCAGCCTGGAGATCATTGACATAAAGTTCCGGGACCAGGCCACCTACAGCTGTGTGGCCGGCTTCCCGGGGAGCTCCGTGTCGGAGCTCAGGGTGGACGTCAACATCACCCAGAGCAGTGGTGAGATGTCAGCCCTTCCTCCCTCTCCCGATGCTCTTCCTCTCTGCCTCCCTGTGCCACTCTCTCTGTCCCACTCTTGGCTGCTGTCTGTCCGTGCCAAACTGTTTTATCCTGCTTGACCCCGCTCTGTTCCTGTGTTCTCACCGTTTCCTCAGTTTCGCCCTTACTTCCTGTTGCCGTTACACTCTCCCACTCATCTTTGATGCCTCCTTGACCTCACTCTGTTCCTGTGTTCTCACCGTTTCCTCAGTTTCACCCTTACTTCCTGTTGCCCTTACACTCTCCCACTCATCTTTGATGCCTCCTTGACCCCGCTCTGTTCCTGTGTTCTCACCGTTTCCTCAGTTTTGCCCTTACTTCCTGTTGCCGTTACACTCTCCCGCTCATCTTTGATGCCTCCTTTCTGTCTGTTTTCCTGAACTCATCTGAGGACTCCTTGTCCTCCTCGTTACATGCCAAGCCATGCACCATCGTTTTTGTTTCTTCTCTCCCATAGACCTGAATACAGTCCTTCCTTTTGCCTCTTTATCAAAATCCAATCTTTTGTTTTTTACCTGTAGACCCAAGTTTACAATAAATTTTAAAGCCCGTGTTTTGTAAACACAGACTTGACATGCACCGGTAATGTAATGTTTTGTTTTTATTTTATTTTGTATCGTTTTTGCGAAACGCTGTTTCTTTTCAGTCGCTGTCAACTGCATAGCCAACGCTGCAAAGATGTGTAGGATATAAGAGGGGGGGAAAAAAATGGGACGATGGTTAAAGAAATATCATGTGAAATTCCAGCACAGACAAGTCCTTTAAACAGTGGCCTAGTTTGTCACAGAGTGTTATTCTCAGAGCTTTAGGCGAAATGACATCTACGAAAAGGGCGATTAAATATAAATCGAACTTGTTCTGATTGGGTTTATTAAAGTGTGGACATTGACAGCCTTCAGATGGCCAATGAATAAAACAACTCTTTTTCAAACCGGGAACTTGCATCTGAGGATCTGGGACCAACAGGTCAGAGAAGAGACGTGGACAGTGCAGATTCTCAGCGTGAGTCTCCAGATCAGACCTCAGCGTCGGCCAGCTGCTCTGATGTAGGAGGTGCCCCTGGAGAGGTTGGCACATCTGACTGCTTCTTGTCCTCTGGCCTCCGACGACCTCTGAGCCCTTGAGGAGTGCAGGATGAAAATGGACTTCTCCACATTTTCTCCTCACATGAGAGGCTTCACTGCAGGTCCCACTGTGGACATAGATGTTTGACTTCACACTGGCTCGCTAAGAGAAACACAGTTAAACCATCAGTCTTTTCTTAGTTTAATTTTCATTTTAATGCGTTTCACTGGCAGGGGATACAAGGAGTGGTACTGTTAAAACACACTTTATTTAAATAAAAAGAAATGAAAAGCTAATAAAAATGATTAAATGTTAATAAAAAACTTTAATGAATACTTTCTTGCTGTCTTGCAGTTACTCCCCCAACCTTGACAGTGCCATCTGGTGGTGGGGTGGTAACAGTGCGGGAGGGAGCCTGGGCAGAGCTTGTGTGTCTAGTGGACGGCAAACCCAGGCCCCCGGTTCTGTGGTCCCGCGCTGACAAGGACTTGCCCATGCCCTCTGGCGACTGGGTTGTGGAAACACGTGACGGACGGCTGCGCATGACCAACGTGACGCGGGACCTCACGGGCACCTACCGGTGCCAGACCGCGCCCTATAATGGCCTGAACATCAAGCGGCGTGAGTCTCAAGTCCAGCTCAACGTGCAATGTGAGTACAGCCACATCGCTAAGGTACCTAGCAACGGGATGTGAACCTCTCTCAGCAGGAAGGACGTGTTAACGACAACAAAACTCATGCATGTGACATTTACCCCCCCCCCCCCTCTGAAAATCATGACAGGCAGCCTGGGACTAATTTATCTGCCCTCACAACCTACTGACATCACAGATCTTCAAGACCTTCAAGATAATTGTAATGAATTGTATGACAACAGCTATTCTTATAAGTATATGTAAGGCAATTTTAAAAGTGTCACATAAGCACGTTAGCTCTAAACTTCTGCTTCTGCACTGTTTATATGCTGCTGAACGTTTCTTGTTGAATTCATTCTAGCCTTTTTGAAACACTCGAATGTGCCATTAGTGTGTAGTGAATGTATGCTGCTTTCTCGGTCAGGGCAATGTGAACTCGGGGTGTCAACATGTTTCAGGGTATAGGAAAGGGGAGTGGGCTTGAGAGAAGCTAGTGGAAAGTTAGACAGATACCTCTCTGGGTGTCACACACAAGTTACACTGCCGTCCACTTGGTGGGTACTGCTGGGTTTAAACCTAACAGAAAGGCAAAGCAAACCTGTTTTGGAACACGTTTGTGTGGGATGGAGTTGGCAGTGGGGGCTGGACGCCCACTCCGGTGAGCGATGTCTTCGATAAAGCGCGAGTTTCCCGTGAGGAGGCTGTGAGGCTCCCAGAGTGAACCCTCTATTCAGCGGACCTGGTAATTTGTCAGGGTGGAGGGGCAGAGCTTAAAGCCCTCGCCTTGTCCCGCACTGGCCCTGATTTACAGCCCAGGTGGCCACCTCACTTTGCTGGAGTGGGGAGGCAGAGCGGGAGGGAGGAACGGAGGGAAGGACGTTGCCACGGTAATGTCTGAGCCTTGAGGGATGGAGGGGAGCAGACAGACTTCTGGGTTGTTTATTTATTTTTTTTATTGGGTTTGTTTTTTCGCTTGTTTTTAACTTTATTGATCGATCCCGAGGAAAGACACCATCATTTTTTACGGCAACACCATAATTAAGTGCACTAGGTCTCCATTCACCCTGCTTCCAGAAACACTCCTGTTCTTACCCATCTCTGTTCTCATCATCATCAGTCAACTGAATCCTCGCCCTGAGAATGTCACTCTCATTGTCTCTCTCTGTCTCTCTTTTTCTATCTCCCTCTCTCCCTCCCCCTCTCTGTCTCTCTCTCTGTCTCTTTTTCTCTCTCCCTCATTCTCTCTTCCCTCTCTCTTTTTCTCTCCCTTCCCCTCTTTCTCTTTCTTTCTTTCACTCATTCCCCCTCCCCCCCCCCCCCTCTCTCTCTCTCTCTCTCTCTCTCTTTCTTTTCCTTCTTTTGGTACTCTCCCTTACATTTTTCTTTCTCTGCTTCTGTGTCGCCCTTTCCTTACCTCTCACTTCCCCTTTCTCCATCTCATTACCCCCCCCATCTTGCACCTTGTCTCACCCTCCTCACCCGCCCCCATGCCTTTTGTCAGCCCTGTTCCTTTCTCAGAAGAGTAATGACAGAGGTGACACACCTCCTACATGCCCCCCATGGTGGTGTGACAGTGGTTATTACACTAACACTCTTTGGCTCTCCAGTGTTGGATAGCGCTGTGTGCAATACCGTGTTTTACCCAGGTTACACATATGTAGTTTACGGCTCCTACAGCATCCCTCCTCTGAGGACTTTAACTGGCTACATGTTTACAGTCTACTCCTCTGTGTGAAAGGGCACGCTTCCCTTGACGACCACCTTGAATCATCGGTTGTGTCTCGGCCTGAGTTTGTACACGCTGTGACCGGCCGCTCCCCCTTCATCTGCGGCTGCTCGGCCGCTCACTGCCCATGTCAGTAGCGTTTAATCATTGTGGATGCCGCTGTGAGCTCAGTGTGTGTGTGCAGAGGTGGGGCCTGTGAGGGCCTGAAAACAAGCCCTCCCTCTGCTTTTCCTTGTGTCAAATACACACCCGCACACATGCACACACATGCATACAAAAACACACACGCGCACACACACACACATACGAACACACACACAAACGTGTGAAAAAACACAGATGCGCACGTGCGTGCAAACACATGTACACACACACTAACACATATATGCACACATACAGACATGCAAGCGAACACACACACAGACATACGCGTGAACACACGTGTGCACACACACTCACAGATGCTGTAGAGCAAAAAATATATATATACTTATATGCAAGCCCCAAAGTTCAGAGACAAACATTTTTGCTGCTGCTGTTTCCACAGCATGAGGCCTGTGTGATGATAACTCATTAGGCTGACGAGTTTTCACACAAAGTTGTTAGGTTTACTCATGTGCTCACTGAATATTCATACCCTGTTGTATTATTGTTCTGAAAATCTTTCTAATCAAATGGTCTAATTACAAACGTCATCCTTACAAGTGAGGATGTAAGAATGTGATAAATGTTGTTCTAACCGAAGGTAATTATACTTTCAGAATCTTACTGTTTCATCATGTAATGTGCAATTCAAAATGAATTTAGCCCTAATTGCTTGCGCGCTTTATATTTAACTGGTTTAAGCAGAGGAGGTGAATTGGCGGAAGATTAAAAAAAGCATTAATATTTCTCCTTTCATTCTCTTCAGTGTTCGGACTACATAATTGCGTTTCCATAGCTAATAATGCGCTACCTAATGGCCAGTGTAACTTTGGAGACAAGCGCAAACCCACACCTCATCATCTCGTTAAACGTTAGATTATGCGCTGTTAATACAATTGCGATTATGAGCCTCACGTTAGCTTGATTTGCGGCTCCTTCATTTCACGTGTTGCTGAACAGTCGACCTCCAGCTAACAGCCTGTAGTTAGTCATTACAGGAAGTGTGTGCCTGACAGGTTAATTATGCCCGATTAGTGGCAAGAAGTTTTTTGTCCAATCAGTCACTGCGCCAAGGAGAGCCACAGGCCCTGACGAGTGTGTACTGGGAGTTTTGCTTCAGCGATTTGGGCTGAACGTGTTAATCAGAGTCACAGTCGAAGACCTCCTCCCTGCCACCACTCGTGACGCCTCTTGTTTGAAGATCGTGGGGTTTGAGCGCTCTGTGCGGGTTTTTGTACGATGTCACAACCCGTACTGGTGAGGCAGAGGCTAGCACTGACTAACTGATGAAGCTGCTGTGAAAATTCTGTTCACATAATTTTTTCAAAGTTTCCTCCATCACAAGGCTGCCTCATCGTGTTTTACAGATATGTCAGTAATGTAACAAGCAGTTCCTAAACTTACAAAAAAGCATTTCCTGTGTTTCCAAATACGCACTTCCTGTGCTTCCAAACAGGTACTTCCTGTGCTTCCAAATAGGCACTTCCTGTGTTCTGCTTTGAACTCAATACAGGGTGTTCCACCATGTCCGCCCCATGACATTCTCTGTTCCTCCCCCTTACAGTTGCCCCCATTGTGGAGCCGGCGTTTCAGGACTTGCGCTCACCAACCAACCAGCCAGTGATACTTCGCTGCGCGGTAATGAAAGCCAACCCGCCACGCATTGTCCGTGCATCCTGGCAGATGAATGGCCGGCCGCTGCGGCCCGAGGTCCCCGACACACAGGATGCTCCTACTCTGCGCATCGAGCGCCTGGGCCCCGCCAGCAATGGGACGTATGAGTGCCGCATCAGCAACGGAGTGGGCGTTTCTAGCTGCGTTTTCAACGTATCTGGTCAGTCCCTGTTTGCCATTGCTCACAGCACTGCCAGTCTGCGTACAGCCATTACCATTGTGTTCCCATGGTAGCGGCTACTGAGGACTTTGCCCTGGAGCTGGACATCCATGTGGTGCCCAAAATCTGGCACTTATACGATGTCAGGTACCACCCTGCTGGCTGGTTCAGACCACCTCTGACGGAGTACCAGCAATTTGTTCCACACATCTGAAGTCTGGCATTCACTGCTGTCAGGGGCATGTAATTCCAGTGTCCAGATAAAATTTGTCTGCTGCGAAATGAGGCTGAGAATTTGTGCGGTTTAAAATGAACCGATTACAGAGTGAGAAGGTGCCAGCCCTGAGGGTGCGGTTTGTTACATCGTTTCTGGTTTCGCCCTCTGGTACTGACACAGAGCGCAGGGCTGACATGGCCTGATGGTGACATCGGGGATTATTTTGCATGTGGGTGAAATAGGAGGGAAATGCAACAGCAAGCAGGACGTCAGGTAGTACTGTGCTGTTTCAGTTTCACGTCTTGGCAATGAGCTATGGATCTTAGGTGGTGGAGGCCCTGCCCTGACCCCGTGCGGGAGGCCAGTGTACACCCACAGACATGCCTCCTGGTTTGACACTACCACAGCACCCGTCTTCCTGACGTGCCAGGAAAAAGGAGCTCTGCGTTCCCTAAACGCTCAGCATGCGGGCAGACTGTTAATTGGCAGCAGGCTGAGGACTTACACTCGCCATCTGAAAGTGCCGTGCTCTGCTTACTTATAAAGCCACATACTTACTGAAGCATTTCAGGTTAAATTCTTTGCTCAAGGGCATACCACAAGTGTGTTCTCTCTCTCTCTCTCTCTCTCTCTTTAACTCTATCCTGGATTTGAAACAGAAAGTTCTCATCTGGAAAGGCGGTACCTACAGTGTTGCCTGCTGGTAGAAAGTTTTACATGTGATGTAGTTAAATATTTACAAAAAAAACTTTTGCACAGAAGACGAATTTCTTTAAAAAATTGTAAAATGTAAATAGAGCCTGCTTGGGAGACATTAACGTGTTCAGTTATGCAACTTTCTCACATCTCCAACAGGAAGCAGCCTGTCTCTAACAGTATGTTATGTTGCCTATGTTATGCAAATAAACGTTGTTGGGTTTTGGGCCCAGATATGTTTCCATACATTCTGGATAAAAGCACACAAACAAACACTGCAGATCCTGAAGTAACGTCTAAGGCAACGTTTCGGAGAACGCGGAGACTCAAAGGTTCCCGAAGGTCATAATTCATATTTATGTGCTGTTAGCCAGCTAGCTACGTATGTTTTCAGCAGGAAATTTCCAAGCTTGCTGCCATGTTTGCTGGACTCCGGTGAATGTGTGGTCTGATGACGGCTCCTCCCTCCACAGCGCGGCCGTACAACCCCGAGTTCTACTACGACACGCCGAACCCCATCCGCGTGAACAAGAACAACTATTCGTACATCCTGCAGTGGACGCAGAAGGAGCCCAACGCGGTGGACCGCATCATCGGGTACTGGATCAACGTGCGACAGGTGCGCCGTCCAGCTGCAGGCGGGGTGGTGGGGTGTGCTCAGCGGGGTTTTGGCGGGAATCAGACTCGGTCCTGCTGACTGTATTATGACTAATTTTTTCCCTGTGCCGACATCATTAGCAGTCCCGGCGTTGACAGAACGGCGCTCACCGTCGGTTTGACCAGCGAGTTCACCATTACTGACCTCGTGTGATTAAGGGGTGCACAAACACACCCAGCTCATGCCCAGAGTGTGCTGCGACCTGCCTCGATGCACAGAGCGCAGACTGGTCCCATAGATTTCACAGACACGAGTCAGTGAAAAAGACCCCACCCACTCCAAACAAACACAGAAAATCTAATTCAATTTTTTTTATCAGTTCAGCATCACCTGAGCTTTACTGGTGCAAGAAAAGAAAAACAGAAAGCTAAGCTAATGCTGGCAGTATCAAAACGTGTAAATTGTGATACACATGCAGAATATGGGTCATGTTCATATATAACAGTGGTGTGTCTTTTCTGTTTACTTTACTTTGTCTGTCTGTCTGTGTCACCTTCTTTCTCTCCCTGAATCTCCTGAGTAAGTTTAGGACCGTCTGGTATGGTCCTCATGCCTCGCCTTGGTCACCGTTCATGCACACACCCGCCTGTGCACACGCACACACAACATTGACCATTTGCGCCAAGCGAGGCAGGAGAAGCACCGGGGGAGAACCAGAGCCTTGTCAGGAGCAGACGGCCAATCGATCCCCGCTTGTTCCGAATTAACAAGGCTCGCCTAAGCGCCAGGCCTGTGTGCAGGGCCCGTGGCTGTGCCGTCCCGCTCGTGTCCCTCTGTCCTGCGCTAACCGATCTCTGCAGGAAGATGAGCCTTGGGCTCATGAGTTTTTCCTCTTTGTTTCTGGTTTCTTACTTCCATCATAAATGATTATCAGTGTTGTCGAAAGCTGTTGCATTCACCACAGCCTTTAGCTGCAGTCCTGTGTGTCTGCAATGGCTTTAACATGGTCACTGTTATTGCTGTTTGTGACTGAATGCTGTATGGGTAAATATTGCCAACTTGTCTGTGTTTCTTTATGCCTCCTGTGTGCCGTATGGTAAATACGTGCAGAATATCTGCACATTGCTGTCCCTTACACACTTCACGAGCTGACCGCGTTTGCCGACGTGACCGAGCGCTTGCGAGGGAGGGGGTGTCCAGCAGCAAAACGATTTGTTTCAGTTCGGCAACATTTTACAGCCAGCTCACTCTTCAACTTCACTCTGATGGCGTCATGAGCTCCTCACTGGAGTGGGCCAGAGACAGAGCGGCACGCTTCTTGATGAATTACACTTTTTAAAGGAGAGGGCAGGATTAGCTCCACTTCTGTGTGTGCTGCTAAGTAGCTAATCTTCTCTTTTTTATATAAATACACCTTAAGAAGGCCTCTGAGGGCTCTCTACTATGACTGCCCAGTGTAAAAATAATTTTTTCAGCTTTACCTGAGTGTGAGTGTGTGTGTGTGTGTGTGTGTGTGTGTGTGTGTAGGTGTGTGTGTATACAAAAAGTGATGTAGGCAGATAGTTTATGTTGTCTTTAATTGTCAAGATGATGTACAGAACAACAGTAATGTGTGTGTGTGAAGACTGCACTGAATGTTTGGACGTTGACCTGTGTGGAAACACCACACATGTCAGAAGTGAGCCTGTTGTTGCATTGCAGCTTGTTTTAGCATTGAACCACTCTAAGGTCAAGGGCTCCAAGAGTATGTGGCCATTTTCCTGACATATGCTGAGCGAGTCCGTACAATGTGTCAGGTGATGATCAGGCCCACAGGGTCATTGGAGTGTTCTCTGAATCCACGTCTAAACTCAGCTGTCGGTTGGTTTGTCAACCTCTGGGTCTGTATCTGCTTCTACATGTTGCAGTTTGCCTTTGGTGTGTACCTTGTGTAAAGGGCAGTGCCAGTGATCTCGGCAGGTCTTCCGCACCCCCCAGCACGGTGCTCACCTTTAACCGGCAGAGTGTTTGAAAAGGCTGCTCCTCAGAGAGGGATTTGTGTGTGAAGTGAGTCTCGGCGTGCATTACGACAGATTTGTGACCCCTTATTCACCTGAGGGAGAGAGAAGGAGAGAAGGCTGAGCTCAAGGCGTTACATACACACACACGCACACACAAATACACACATACACACACAGCATCTGACACAACATAACTACACATGGGGCTTTACCCTTAGAGCACACAAGAAGAGGAGGATTATGGGTGTAGCTGTGTCTCTCAGCCAGGGGCGGGGCTTACTCCTGCACGCTGACGGCTTCCTGCTCGCTGCCTGAACTATCCCAGGGAGACTCCGGGAGACAGAAGTGAACTTCGCTGAGCTGAGCAGAACACAGGTTTTGTAGCAGATCAGAGAGGAACAAACTGCAGATAGGAGTGCTCTGTGATACCAGAGCGGCAGCTGACAGTGGAGAGGCTTGTGATGGTCCTGATAACATCCGTTACCCTGCCACCGTGATGACAGGCCTAGCTGTAGCAGTGACAGCCACGCCGCTAATGCTAACAATATTACCACCACTGATGACAATGTGGCGCTCGTAAGTGTAACCTGGCAATCCGTTTTTTTTTTTTTCTCAGATCATTCGGTGGTGTCACGCTGATGGCTGTTCATGTGAATCATCATCATGATGCGCAGAAACATTACTGTCGAGAGATCCGTGTGCCAGAGTGTCAGAGTGTCAACGCACGCACGCACACAAACATTCAGCGGCTCTACGTATCTATGTATAGTGATGCAGGCCGACGGCTCCCTGATAAATCCCAGTCCTAAACACCAGGGCTGAATAAAGTCACATGGGCATTATGCTCTTATCTCTGATCACTGAGAGAAGGATTGGACAGCGTTTGTGGACGGAAGCACCTTCTTGCCGTGATATACCTCTAGGCTTTCTGTGAGTGTGTGTGTGTGTGTGTGTGTGTGTGTGTGAGCATCTGACTGTGTGTGTGTGTGTGTGTGTGTGTGTGTGTGTATTTGCCTGTATGAATGTGTGTGTGAATGTGTGTGTGAGTACATGCTTTTATGTCTTGTCAGTATGTGTGCGTGCCTGTGTGTGTGTGTGTGTGTGTGTGTGTGTTTGTGTCGAACACTGGCTCTTTGTCATGCAGCAGCCTGCAGTTCACCCAGTTATAGACTGCTCTTCAGCTTTAAAGGGCTGTAGATGTAATTAGCCACGCAGCCATGTGCTCTGCACTTAATTAGGCACATAACAAATACTTGTACGCTTACCCTCACCAGGGCAGGGTGACAGTGTCATCACCTCAAGATGTCCCTGTCCTCTCTGTACTGAGAGGGCGAGAAGCAGTGTTTGAAAGAGTGAAGGAGGTGACAGGGTGAGTGAGAGAACAGCGAGGGAGGCAGAACAGATGTGGCGAGTGAGGGACTCAAAGAGGGAGAGAGTGGCAGGAGGAGAAGTGAGGTACAGAGAGAAGGAGGATCAGCAGGGAGATGGGGTGGCATGACAGGGATGACACGGAGGCGAGACCCTCCCGCTAGGCACATGGATCCACTCGTCTCTGTTCTTCTGAGAGATGAAAGAGGACCCCAGTTGCGCAGACGTGACACCTTTTGACACGACAACGTGACTCTCTTTGCCCAGAGTCAACAGGCTCCATGGGTGGCATGAGGCTGCTTTGGTTACAAAGTTACTGACAGCTCTGGCTGTCTCGCGCGTCACACGGAACGGCGAAACCTTGTCAATGCTTCTCAGCTCCTTTTCTACACAGTTGAGTGTGTGCTGTGAGTGTGTTCTGCCTTCTGGCCGCCGTGACTCTCCTGCTTTTCAATGCAGCTTCCGCATGTGAAGCAGCCTCAGCAGAGCGTCTGCAAAGCAGACTGGTGGCCCCTGTACCCTCATCTGCCTACGTCCCAGGTCTCCCTGTTTTCGTGGGTACAGAAGGCAGACGTACTCTCATGTTCCGCCTTTCTGTGTCTGTGCAGTCTCTGTAGCTCCCTCGTGATGCCAAAGTGACAGGACCCATGTTTGTGTCTGCACAGTCAAGGAAGGTAGTGCTGTCACGGCAGATGGAGGTGAAGGAGCCACAGCTGGGCGTGCTCATGTCCTACACGCTCACAGACCTGCGTGTCCCGCTGCCTTATGAAGTCACGCTCACCCCCATCACCATGTTTGGCGTCGGAGACTCCGCCACACGCACCATCCAGTACTCAGAGCGTGAGTAGCCGAGCCGCCTCCGCTGGCATTCCCATGTTCCACCACTGACTTGCGCACTGTCACTCCTGTGTTAAGCCGCACTTCTGGCTGCCCTCCATGTCTCTCTCTTTCTCATGGACCATGACTGTTCTGTCCTCATGTCAGAGACCCAACACTAATGATTAGTCCACCTTGGAGCGCGTCGTGGTGTCCGTGACAGTCCTGTGATTAGCTTGGGACGCTGTCACCCTCATTAGCTGTTGCTTCCGTTTCACATGAAGCGTGAAGACGTGTGTCAGGTGTGGAGGCGGAGCTTTCTGCCGGAGCTGTCGCTGGCTAACATGCATGCCCCTGCGTTGTTTTCACTTTATCAAATCACTGTTTAAATGTTCTGCTTACTACTGTTTTGTCTTTATTTTACAGCTTACACTTATCCTAGACCATCAGGTAGGTAGACCTTTTCCTCTCCTCCTTCATGGTTTATCTCTCTTGCTCTCTCTCTCTCTCTCTCTCTCTCTCTCTCTCTCTCTCTCTCTCTCTCTGGCTCTTTCTCTCAGATGAACTGGTTTATTTAATGTGGCTCAGTTGGCATCAGCATTAAAGAGTCCTGCCAGTTTTGTCAAATTAAAGAATCATAGATTAAACCATGTAGAACACATACTGAGCAAACTGACATCAGCAAAGCGACAAATAAATGATCCATTTCCTTCCTTGCAGCATTACTGCAGGGAAGGTTTGGAAAGAGAATCGATACGGGTGTCAATGGCGAGCAGATCCAAGCGCTAGCCTGCAGTGAGTCCTCCAGCAGAGAAACGTGTCCGTCGCTCCCAGCGCTTTCGAAACTAAATGTTTTCCAAAGCATCTAATGGTGAATAACACAGATGTTTTGCGGAGGTTTATAAACTATTGATTTTTTGACACTCAGCTGTCCAGTGGTGATTACTCTTACGAGGTCTCGAAGTGCAGGGGTCACTTCTTGATCTTAGAAAGTCTTTGTTCTCCTTCTCTGTTCTTCCTCTGTTCCTGCTGCTCCACCACCTTTGGTCCTTCCATCCTCCCTCTTCGGCCCAGACCACGTGTGTGGATTTGAGGATGAGAGGATATGTGGCTTCTCTCAGGACCGGAGCGACGTGTTCGACTGGACCAGGCAGAACCACCTGACCCAGAACCCTAAGCGCACAGCCAACACCGGACCAGACACAGATAGGAGCGGAACTAAAGAAGGTAGGGAACAGGTGGAGATGGAGAGATACTGTATGAACACACACACACACACACACTCTCTCTCTCTTTCACACACACTGCAGGCTATTACATGTACATCGAGGCATCCCGGCCGCGGGTCATGGGGGACAAGGCGCGCCTGGTGTCACCGCTGTACAACATCTCTGCCATGCGAGGCCCGTCCAGTTCAGCTCGCGTGCCTTACTGCGTCTCCTTCTACTACCACATGAAGGGAATGCACATTGGTGAGTGGCTGACACCAGCGTCCGTCATTCCATCACGCCCCGCCCTCCTCCCACACACACCTGTCCCACTACCAGCGGCAGTGCTCTGCGACAACTTTGATAGGGATGTACTGTTCGTTTTCCTGTTGTTTCTGTTGTAGAGTCAGTGTGTGGTTCATGTGACTCCCTCAGGGTCCAGTCCAGCTGTCATTCAGCTTTGGTTTCTGTGGATGTTGTGACTCCAAGGTCCTGAGCTCCACTGACTTGGCTGAATCACAGCCGTGCCATGTAAAGACCATCTGGGGGCCCACCGTGACGCCTTGCTCTTGTGTTGGCATAAGTTGAGCTTCTGTGTTTTTCATGTCCAGTGATCTGGATGAGCTTTTAATTGACTTAATTATCGTTACAAAAATATGACAAGTGAGCTGAGGCCAGCTGTAAATGACCAATTAGGCCGTGATGTAAAAAAAAATAAATAAAATAACTAAATACATATATAATGTTTATTTGGAATGAGAAGAACTTTTGTGTTTTGGGTGCTTTTCTGGGGGGTGGTGTCCCCACATCATAAGGGGTGGGGGGACACAGGTTCAATAAGTCAAAATCCAGTTTTTAGGAAACATACATGAGATGCAGGGCTGTTATAATTTAAAAACCAGCGGTGTGTTAGTCAGACGGGGTCTTGGCCGGTTGAGTCAGTCATGAGGCGTGTGCAGGCATCTGGTCTGGAGTAACTGGCACCCACGGGGCACCTCCGCGGACAGCAATGAGAGCGTGCTGCGGGCAGCCCCTCCCACCATATGCGGGTTTGTGTGTTTGGAGGGTGCTGCCTGTCTCCCCAGGGTGCGTGGGCGAGCCTGGCACACCTGTGCCGCTCCGCTCTCTGCCACTCAGCCAGGTGGGTCAGACAGCCCTCCTGTGCGCCTGCCAGCTGCTCTCTCTGCTCCGAAGTTCACTCCTCATCCTCTTCAAAGATAACAGAGATCAGAGGTGGTGCTACCTGCAGCCGTCAGGCATGGCACACATGCATGCTCTCATACACAAACACACAAACTCTGTGTCTAATGCCACACGCTCTCACACCTCTGTGGACAGCTTTATTATCCAGACTCCCCTGTTCATCCCTCTCCATATCTGGCCCTTCCAGTTATTTTATTTAAACATAGGAAACAATCCAGAATAAAGGGAGAAAAAAAGACTTTAGTTAAACTTCTACACCAACCAGCATTGTGACTCTTGTGAGCTATTAAAAATTACTACAGTGAGTGGGCCAAACTTGCTTCGAGACATGACTTTGACCATCCCTCTTGTCAGTGGGACGGTTGGTGACTTGCTCGACCCGAGCGTGACTGCATCTCAGTTTTCCACGCTTGGCAGGAAACAGGTCTGCATGATTTACAGCGTGGAGTGATGCAATCATTCATTTGTTAGGTGGTTCATCATTGCATGCACTATCAGACAGCTTTATCGAGTTAATAGATCTTGCCACGCAGTCCATCCATGTCTACCCCCCCCCCCCCGGGTCCCCAGGTGATTTATAGGTTTGGATGTTTGTTGTGGAAGGGGTGCAGTTAGTGTGAGTGCCTTTGAAAGGCCCCGTCAATGTGCTCTGTACCGCTCGGTCCTGTCCCTCTCCCCTTGAATTAAGTCCCTGCTGTTTATCCTGAGCAGGGACGTCCTGGAGGTGTGGACAGTTTACTGGCTTTAGGAAAGACGTTAGTTCCAAAACCCCACGAAAGGTCTACGTGGCTGTGGTGAGACACCGGGCAGCGAACCACGGCTAACACGGTTAGCAGCTTGTCATAAACGGCACACTAGAATGTTTGAAGAGCTGCCAATCTGGCTGCCTTCTTCAACGTCATTCTTTTCCTTGCTCCCCTGATCTTGGGGTTTGTGAGGCCCTGCCCAGCAGCCTGTGCTGGCAGACATGAAGCTTCAAAACCCATTGGTGACTGACTGGTTCCATGTCACTAATGTCAGTTATGTTTTGGGGCTTCCGATTTGGTTAAATCTATGCTGTAATTAGGAAGGACAAAATTATTCTGACCTCTGTACATCCTGCACTGGCATCAGTAAGTGAATTTTGCTATACGCAGCTCTTTACATGGGAGCGCTCCTGCAGACAGGTGTGGACAGTGGCTTCTTTGTTTTCCCCCCTGCGGTCCAGCACGTGGTCAGCTGTGCATGCCTGTTAGCCCCTGAAACAGGTACACCTTCAGCTGTTAGAACGGCACCCCAGGAGAAGTTAACTGCGGACTAGATATACCTTGTGCTGTTAGCCAGGGGATACATGCCAGGGTGGACTCCTACCTCCTGCTCTCGGATGTTGGAGGCGTAGGACCGTTTTATAAAGTCTATGTTTTATTAATGCCTCTGCTGCTTAGCAGGCCCTGCATGGACATAGATTTTTAATTAGAAATTAAAATTGAGAAGCAGGACCCATTAATGGAATTTTCTGATCACTCTGCAGGGAGATGGCTCTTGATAAGGGTCCAGGGAATGAAGGACAGCTGCTTTAAAGATGTTTGTGTACCTGTGTCTGTGATCACCGGCTCATTGTCCTGGCTCCAGACGACACGCCGTTTGTAGACGCTGCTGGACTGCCCCGAGGTGTCTGTGTACTGAAGCAACAGAAATCACGCTGACCATATGTCATTTGCTAGCTGTGGGCAGGGGGTCATGTTTTTCCAACTCCCTCATTCAGGACACCTGGGCCAGGTACCCTTCCTAATATAAAACAATGCAGACAGGCCACTTTTTTTACCCTTTTGACCCATCCTCCACTTCTATGACGGACGGCACCTTGTCCTGTCCTGCTCACAAGTATTTTAGGCTGCTGGACACTCCACAGGGGTCAAACTGAGACTGGATCACCAGGCTAATATTAGCTAATCGAGCAGTTTGAGCTGTACCCCTGAGTGGCATGGCTGGCGCTGTGACGCTGCGTTGAGCACAGATGCCAGTGTCCATGACCTCCAAGCTGTATGCCATCCTGCAGAGAGATGTTTGCTCTGTCAGAGGCATGTGGCGCACCGCGGTTCCCTCCTCTCTCATCCTCACCCCATCTCTCTCCCTCAGCCTCCTTGTTTAACGAGCTTTGGTTGCGTTAAACAATATTTTGACTGGCCTGGTTTGCCGGGAGCCGGCTGGAGGGCCTGCAGTGAATCATCATGCTGTTTATCCCTGTCATTAATCACTTTCTCATGCGGGGAGCCTAATTGCGTGCTGCTGCTGTCACAGTTCCTTTCAGAAACGACGCTGAAATCTCCGTTTTCCATAAATAATGTTTTAGCGTGTTATCAGGGCCGCGTTTTGCTCTTTGGAGTCATACAGCTCATCAGTTGTGCGAAGGAACTCCTTTGTCTGATGCGTCTTCCTCTCTAGGAGGCAAGTGAGAGCTTTGAAAAAGATGGGCACAAGATGCGATTCATGTGCACTTGCCTTGCTTAAGTGATAGTGCTCGGTCCCCGAGCTCAATTCCAGAGCTCAATCCCAGATCTTAACCCCAGAGCTCAATCCCAGAGCTCAATTCCTGCCTGGGTGCCAGCAGCGTAGGTGGTTGGGGTTGTAACTGTTTCTCGTCATAGCCAGCCAGACATACACAATTCCAGCATTTCCTGAGGCTGCATTGCTTTTCTGCCTGGGTTGCTCCTTGCTGTGTGAAGTTAATAAGTATGCAGGAGCAGCCAGTAAAGAATCATGATGTCGATGCCCCGAGTCAGGCGGCGAAACCAAAAGTGAGACACGGTGGTATTGACAGCGAGGGGCAGGCTAAAGTCTGAGCTGCTCTAGTTACAGGGAGATGTTCGGAGAGCCAGTGAAGCAGTCAAATGGCACAGTGTGAACATACCTAAAGGAGCCTAATTAAGGCACACCAGTGCCTGAAGAAAGGTGTGTGTGTCGTTTTGACTGAACGTGTGTTAGCCAAGCATGAGGAGGTCGTCCCTCTGAGAGAGTGTGCTACAGAGATGGGGCTCATGAAGGTTTCCTGTCCATATCAAGAAAATGCTCTGGGATTCTTATGGTTCTACACCAGTCATGGGTATTCAACATCTCATGACAGATGGCAGACGTGCTTTAGGGCTGCTCTTGTGCCTGGAGTGATCTGTTGAGGGTCCAGGACATCTTTGTGTTTTCACTGGAAACCAGTAAGGGTGCCAGTTTTGGGGTGTGCGTGCATGGAGGTTGTTTCAAATCGGCTTTGGAATTATATAAAAAATACAGAATTGATCCTCTTTGAACGCGCTAGTACATGTAGCTGGGACAAGTGGGGTGGGGCTCAGGGGAATACATGAGCATTTTCTGCCCTTCAAGCTGAACACTCTAAGCCTTCCTTAGGTCTCATTACACCATTATCTCACAGTCTGGGTTGCACTGGCGGTTCCACAAGGTGTTAGCCTGCACGCTTTGGGTATTTGGGCCCAGCAGTGGTGTAACGGTGTCGAGGACGTGAACCGATGCTAATCCGGGTACAGCTCAGGGCCCTGACCTCCTAGCTTGTGGGATTACATCAGAGCAAATTCCAGACCACGTACCCTGAGAAGGAGGTGTCTTTCTCCGAGGTGCCTGAGCTGCCAAAATGAAGCAAAATGCTACAAGAGGTGAGCAGCGATGAGCGGCTGACTCAAGGTCATGTGACCAGGTCTCCAACCCCTTTGGACGATAAACAGAGAGCTTTTCCTCATTAAAAATCCATGGCTGGGATAGAGTGGTCTGTATCAAAGTGGCCCAAGGCTGTTTGTCAGTCCCCCCTGCCCCCAGTTCTCTTTCCTCTCACAGGACAGGGGTAATAGAGGCATCCTCAGCCCTCATCCACACTGACATTTTTACAGACGTGTTTGCATTATTCTAGTGGATCGATAAATCTTTAAGCGGCACTTCTCTTCCTTCGAAAAAAAAGAAAGCAGATACAATCCCCTCAGCTTCTGTGTGAGCGTGAAGCCGGACAGGGAGAGTAAGGTTGATTGGAGCTGCTGGACTTGTTGAAGCAAGTGAGAGGAGGGCTTCGATTAAAAATGAACAGTTTGGTTGGGTGGTGTTCGCTGGAGAACAATTGGCTGAACGTTTGTGAGGGGGCTTATGGTCGTCTGTTGTCCTACTCAGATGGACAGGTGGTTGGCCAGCAGGGGCGAGAAGGCGGTGTAGATAACACCACCACCAAGTAGTCTGGTTCCTGTTGCAGAACAGGGCAATTTACAGGGGCTGCTGAGCACTTCACGCACAAGCCTTGTGGGTTTTTGACACCTGGCGCCTGACCTTACACATTCTGTTGAGTTTCTTTTCCTTTCTTCAACCCATCATTTTGTATCCTCCCCCTTCCATTGCTCCACCCCCCCAGCTATCCTCTGCTGACTGCTCCCCCCACCGTTGCTCCACCCCCCCAGCTATCCTTTGCTGACTGCTCCCCCCACCTTTGCTCCACCCCCCCAGCTATTCTCTGCTGACTGTCTGCAGCTGAGTCTCCTCAGAGCCATGCAATAAACTGAGGATCATTCATCCCTAATATTGACTATGGAGCTATTTGCTTGCTGCTAATAATAGCCGCGCACACCCAGCCTCCTGTTTATCACGTTATTAATGGTGTCATTATCTCCTTCCCAAGAACAGGTGAGTGCTCCCACCACCAGCAGACACACTGGCTAAAGCCACAGGTTGTATTTGCCCCTTTGCTGAGACAGTTTTCACTGTTCTTCTTTTAAAGAGAGGGAATTTGAGCATCTGTCTTGATTTATCTGAGCCAGCGGCTTTGTGAATTTTGTGTGTTTCAAAGTGCCGCATGGGTTTTATAT
>JABJVR010035178.1:0-33502 GCA_025773905.1 Chitala chitala
TTTTAATTTTAACTTTAACTTTTCAAAAAACATTACACTTTCCTTTAAACCAAATATTTAAAAAAAAAAATATAAAAAAAAAAAAAAAAAAAAAAAAAAAAAAAAAAAAAAAAGTATATTTGTGAGCGATAAGACTGTGCGGTTAAGTACCTATACTGAAAACAAATGCTGGAAGGGTACGTGAATCTCAGTACTTTTTTCTAAACCTTTCATACAACCCAAATATTTGGCCTGGTGGCTCAATAGGTAGAACATCAGGCTGGGATGCAGAAGTCTCATTGAATCCCAGCCACCTGGTGTGTCCTTGAGCAAGACACCCAGCACTAGCTCAGTGTAACATACGTTGCAAGTCGCTTTGGATAAAAGTGTGTCTGCTAAATGAATAACTGTAAATGTCTGTCTACCTACTGGTGTTCTACTGACTAGGTAGGCTTTCACTAAGACAGGAATCATTACATCTGTTCACTTCATTTCTTTAAACCTAACTTCATAAAATGACCATTAGAAATGGCGGTACTAGAAAATTTCCTTCAGAAACCTTTGTGAACATACAAGTACTTAAGAATTTTAAAATGTGTATACCTGTAAACAAATCATAACCCTAAGTTTACATTACTCTGGCTACAGCTATAGGAGTCGTACTCCTAGAGGAAACCAGGCTGTTATAAAAGTGTTGTACACTCTTCTCCAGGGTATGCACGCAGGTAGGCATCACCTTTTCCTGAAGCTGTTCCTGCAGTCTCCTCACTGTGCCCTTCTCTTTGACGAGCTGGTCCTGTGTGGCCTTCAGGAGCTGTTGCAGTTTTGTGGCTGCCTGGCCCAGGTCCTTAGACAGCTTTTTCTCCTTCTCCAGCCGCTCCTGGGGGACCCACCAAGAAAATAAAATGAAGGTGGTGGGGGAAATCACACTGGCTGTTTGGTCACTGTACAGAAACTTTGTCTTCTTGTCCTGTTCATGAAGCACAGTTTCCACAGTGCAAAGTGTTTACTGGTTGTAAAGCAGCTGATAGAAACCTGTTCTGGCTTCACCACAACATCTCTACCTTCAGCTGAGACACATCCTCCATGTCAGGGGTGGGGCCTTCTCCAGCAGCCTTCAGCAGGTCTAGCTGGGTCTGCAGGTCGGTGACACACTTCTGAGCCTGCAGGACCAGCAGAGAGCAGGTCACGACTATTCTCAGCCATGTGTGTTAACTACTGCGAAAATAAAATAATCCTGTGAGAACTTCCACCTTCCAGGAGGAGTCAATGGACTGTCTATACAACACCTTTACAATACTGGTTCAGCAGTACAGAGTACATACAATAAAATTCAAGGACTAAGGTCTGCAGGGTTTGCTTGAGGGGAAGCTTTTGAAGGCCTGTATCACAGCTTTTAGATTCAAGCCTGAGGCAGCATGTTACACACAGTCAAGTGAGAGCATGTGCTTGCTCGCCATTTGCTGTGTGGCACTGCAGGAGAATGCACGGTATGCACAAGGTTGTTGTTGACCCACACTGGCCTACCTGTTCAAACTCCTCTAATAGTTCCCGCCTTAAGGCCTTCTCTGTCTCCACTGTCTGCTCCACCTGCTGCAGCTGGGAGAAGACCTGAGATGGAGAGACAATTATGCAGGAGTAGAAGCCACTCCCTCCTCAACAGAGCACCCAGTTAGGACGAGACCCTGACAAACCAACACAAACTGTACACTCAGCTGATTGGCAGGGGCGCTCTGTTTGGAGAGCTCAGAGTTAAGCCGCATAAAGTCAGTGTATCCTTCATGCTTTAACAGCAAACTGTCAGGAGGCTGTGCTCATTCCACAAAATCGGAGGCCCCCAAATCCTCATGCAAGGGCTACAGAAAGCAAAACAGGGTTACAATCCAAGCGTTAATATGGCTCATAAGCAGGTGAGGAGGACAGAAGCGCCATAGAAAGCCCTCTGAAGAGGCATCAGGGGGTTAATGTTGGTCAAAACAGTGGTTAATAACACACAGGGATTGCCTGCCTCGGGGGACACACTAGACACGCACAACACAGGTGGAGATTAAAATCAGCCTTGCTTAAGAGCAGGGCTCAAACTCTGCTGTTCTGCAGAGGCTTGAAGGATGGGTTGGGTTTTAGTTTTTCCAACAGCCCATCCCTGTTTTAGTATAAATCTGCAGCATCACCAAGTTCAGCCTGTGTCCAGTGTATCCTGCCGAGTACCCCCTGCTGCCATGACCCCTGACCTGGCCAGGCCCCAGCTGGCCGTTCTGTGACCCACGGAGCTCGCCGACATCCCGTGTTTGTTCCGTCATCTTGCTCAAGCGCTGTCCGGCCTGCAAGAGGAAGCTGGTGCTGAACACAGAGCTCTACCGCAAGCGGTGGCCCTTGCCCCCTGCCCTCTTAGCCTCACCCCCCCACAGCCAACAATCAGAAGAAAGAAATTCATCACCATTCAACCAATCCTACTGTGGCAGGGGGAAGGAGAAAACAAATAAATCAGGCACAGCAAATAAATCACAGGGTAATAAAGGGAGAGAATGTTGTGCTAAAATAAAAGACCGCTAACTGAAACTCACCAGGGCTAGCTCCTCCCTCAGTTTCTGAGCTTCTGATTGGCTCATTTCCAGCTGACCCTGGGTCTCTGATAACAAGAGCTTCAGCTGCCAACACAAGAGTTGCTGAAATCACAACAGCTACAAAACCACTCCAGTGCAAGATACAGAATTCATAGCATTCCTAATCACACTACAGCATGTTGTCATATTCCTCTAGGAAAAAAAAGTCTAGTACAGCACAAAGTTAGTCCGCTCCATGGGTCCTACCTGTGTGACATCTTCATAGTTCTGGCTTAGCGATGAGGCCATCTCTAGCTGCTTCTCCAGCTGAGCTTCCAAAAGCATCACTTGACCTCTCAGCTACAGAGACAAACAAGATCAGAAAACAGGCTAATGGGCAGAAAACTAAACTTCAAACACGTGACAATTAAGCTTCCAATGTCCTGTACCGAAAAGTACATTTAAGGTAATTTTCTACTGTGGCAGCTACCAAACCTTTGCTCTTCAAAACAGTACTGTGGTACTTGGGTTAGTTTTCCAATGGTGTCACAAACTTGCATGGTCAGTGACCAGCACTGTACTGTATATTGATATGGTATGCAAAATACACATAAATGATAAAAGGCAATTTTTTTTACCACTGTATTCTGAGCTTGTAACTAGGTTTTTAAGACATTGGTTGTGTTTGGTATGTGTTAGGCATTTTATCTGTATACCCAATCAACAATAAACGTTTGCATGACCCTCCTAAAGTACCACAACTGGTTTAGTACTGCATCAAAAAAAAAAAAAAAAAACTACCTTTTTAGTACCAATAGTTTAGTACCTGCTGTAGTAGAAAGGTACCCCAAAACACTGAAAAAAGTGAACATATAGTTTGTACCCACTTGGCAATGCATTGTCACCAAGTTAGTATGCAATTAGACTGGATTCTCTTCAACAGACACGAAAATTCCACTGCATGTTCTATATTCCACATCTACTATATACTGTGGCACCACTGGTGCAACCTGTCAGAAGTACTGATGTGGAGATGGGAGTAGCAGTTCCATCATCACCTGTTCTGCACTTTGGTTTTCGGTCTTCATCTGCTCCACAGTTAACTCCAGCGTACGTATCTGATCCAGGGCCTGCAGGCAGACGCAGACACAAATGATCTGAAAGAGTGCTTTGGAGGGATTGGTAGGTAGGATTGTATGAACATATTGTGTACAGAGGAACAGGGGTTTGTCACAGATTGGCACCGCTACCTTCTTGAGCTGTTCCTCAGACTCTATCATCTTGGCCTTCCACACCAGCTCCTCCTCTTCCACACTCTTCTGAAGGTGCTTCAGCATTCCTTCCTGTACAGGGATGGTACTCTGAGCCATTAGCCATGAGTCAGCTAGAGGACCCCTCCACTTAACTGTTCATCGTAACTTCCCGCCTACCCTTGTTCAGTCTATAAAGAGAAACTTGGCTTACAGTTTCTCCCAGTACTGTTCTGTACTGGTCACATTCGGCCTGTAATGTGCTCCGACCCTCCTCTGCTTCACGTAGCTTTTCCAGCAGCTCCTGAATAAGCAATCAGCAACATATAGCTTTTAACAAATGACCTTTTGTTTTCAGTACCTACACAGGATGGGGTTTTCATGCCAAACTTTAAGCTGAACAATGAGGCTGACGTTCTGCTGATTCTTACTAGAGAGGGTGTTCTTTCACGGGCTTCTTGCTGCTGCATTTGCAGAGTTTCCTGTGCTTTCTGTGTAAACTTGGGCAACCAGTGAGCCTGAAATAATTAAAGAGGATACATTTAATAGCTACATGTCCAAGGAAGTTTGAAGAACTTTCTGGGGATCACCTGGTAAAAGGAATGTACACTTACCTGGTCTGTTTCTACTGAGATATGTGGGAAGAGGGTCTGAAGAGCTGTCCTTGTCTCTGCCTGAAAGGTGTTGAGCTGCAGCTCCACGTCCTACAGAGACACATCACTATCACTCAGGTGAGCGCGTACGTCGCCTCACCAATTCAACAGCTGCATGCAACCAATGTGACCAGGGAAAACAATGTACTTCACAAAAGCATAATAAATAAGACACTGAAAAATAAGTACCATAATCTAAATGGTCATGCACCACAGAAAGTAACCATCAGCCCAACAATGCACAAGGGACAGTGGGGAGGAAAGTGTCCCAGGCCACAGGAACAGTTCATTTAACAGATATATTGGGCTGTGGCGGGTTACCACAACAAAGACTGTACTAATTTTGTGCTGGATGTCACACTGCCTTCTATAATTTATGGCCTACAATGTACTACTTACCACCTAGCTAGAGCAGTATCAGTACTTAAAACCCTGCACATACTTACATACAGTGATCCACCATTCTCCAACGTCCCTTAATCTGAAAACTGCACATTTAGTCAAATTCGATTGCTATGAGCAAAAGGATTAGCGAATTACGGTCCATAAGTCAACACTAGCAGAGTGATTATAGCTCTTATGGTTCCCCAAAACTTGGCTGTGCCTCACTAATCTGGCCATGAAGGTGATAAACAGGAAAGAACAAGATGCAATCCTGGCGAAGATTCCACTTTATATGTTCTCTGATATCAAACGCTCAAAACTGCAACTTTAACGTCTTGTCGACAAACTATACAGTGACCATACTGCTGGTCTTTTCCAGGCACAATTACTCCCTTAAATAACTGTAGCCATTTAGGCAGAAGCACATTTGAATTAAAGGAGAAATAAAATGGTTATAGATTTAAATCCGTAAGATTAAAATATGGCTGTAAGAATCTCACTTCCAAAAATTCGTAAAATTTACAGCAAATACGTACAAATTGACAAGTTTAATATTCCTGACGTGTCACAGTTTTCTCTGGTATGTACCTGTTGTTACAACACATACATGGACAAGTATGTCATGCTTTCTGGTAGTCAGACTTTCTATAGTTGAGCTCATATTAGTGCATAAGAGTATGACTTCTTGGTAATCTAAACTGGTTCAAAAGTCAGGAATTATGCAAATCCACACAAAAAGTAAAAGCACCTGACCCCAAATAAAAGTGGGGGCAAAAAAAAAAAAAAAAAAAAAAAAAAACCCCACATCTTCAACATTCATATCAGTTAAAGTGACAAAGTTTATCCCAAAGCAACCTCTGATGATTTTTCAGATGCTTTCAGGAGGACATCCAAGCCAAGAAAAATCAAGGACATACTGCCCTCCTTCTATACCAGCAGCCCAGTTTTGCCAGGCCATTACATTTAAAACTTCAATGGTTTATTATGTAATAAGTTAATTTGGCCACAAGGGGGACCACAGATATGTTTCACAGTCATTAATAATAGCATTTGAGGAACTTGATTTAAAAAGGCCTTAACAGAATGCCAGTCTACTCCATGCAAGATCGGTTAATTGACACCACCACACACAGCTGTACAAATTCATTTTCACTTGAGAATATAACACAGTTATTCATTTCAGGCTGGCCAACTGAAGTGCAAGCAGATATTAGTAAAGGTGATATTCATATCATATTTTAAAAATGTTTTATTTATTTTACCTGTCTCTCTTAGCAGGGATAATGTTGGGACACTCAAATGACCTGAGCTCAGGAAACTGCTGGGTAAAATAATTTGGCACTTGCCCATCTGTTGACGGGTGATCTCAACAATAACAGAAAAGTGTAGTATGGTAATATTTATGTCAATATATTTATTGTGATTTTGTATGTACATGGATTGATTGTACATGTTTTACATTGTATTTTATTCTCAAAGTATTTTAACCAGCTTTGTTTTAATTTTACAGTACATAATTGTAATGCTTTCACAAAATGGTTTCTTCCTGCATCTATGTAAAGAAGTGAGGCAAGGTTTGTGAAGAGGTATGGTTTAGTGCTGATGAAGTGTGGTTGTAGGGCTCCCTGTGATTTGAACTTCAGTGCTTGAGACTGTGAACCATTTGGTTTTTTTATTCATTGATATTACTGCTAGCAATCATGTTATATTTCTTTCATCTGTATTTTTACCTTATTTTTTGGACTCTGTGTACTAGAAACAAATCATGTACATTCAGACTTGTCTGGTGAAGCAGTCAGTTTTTTGCCCCCCCTCCCCCGAGTCTGCTCGCTGGCCACCCTGTAGTCATCTTCTACGAGGCCTCTTATCAACTACAGGAAGCTTCATAAAAACTGGAGACAGAGGTGGTACTTACACTCCTCTCAGCCATCACTTGTTCCATCCCATCCTTCAGCTGTTGAAACTGTGTTTCGAGCACTGCAATCTGGCCCTCTCTGTCCTTCAGACTGGAGAGTGTTTAACAGAGCGGCATGAGAAACTCTACAAGGTCAACAAGCACCTACTGTACAGCACATCACTAATGACAACTGATAAATCTGGGAAGAGGGGAAGAGGAAAAAAAAAAAAAAAAAAGGTAAAACATGTACCTGGTTTGTAACTGCTCCAATTGGGCTGTGTGGTCAGTTTGCTAACAAATGAAACAAAGGCATCAGCACACTGGTTGACAACCTGAGCATCGTTGCAAACCATACCAATGCTTTCTCCAGAATGTAGTCTGTTCTGGTACCAGAACCCTTCTGGTCAAAGGATTGTGTTTTGGTACCAATCAAAAGTTTACCTCAAACCTAATAAGTGTACATAAATTGCTATGCATAAAGTGCATGGAGAAACTGGTGAATATGTACAGATATAGGCAATAACCCACTCACCATAACCTTACTCCTTGCTTCATCCACCTCATCTTTCATCTTCTGCATCTCTCTCTCCAACAAAGTCACCTGTGTATCCCTCTCTCTCAAACTTGAAGAAAAAAAACCAGTGTAAAGACAAGGCCAGATATGAACAGGAGAATCTAACTTCCCATTTAGTGCTCAAGAATAAATACAGAAATACCTGTTCTGTAGCTGCTCCAACTCAGCTGTGTTATTCTGCTGCTAAAAGTAAAACAAGGAAGACTCCTCTTAACCAGTGTTATACAACACCCGGAATGCAAGCTAACAGCAGGAGTGCAATCACAACAAAGGGATGAAAGAACAAATGAGTGCGCAAAAAACGGGTGAGCAAACACACAGGCTTGTGACATACCACATTAACGTTTTTCACGCGTTCCATCTCCCCATTCAACTGCTTCAGCTCCTCGTCCAGGGCATGGACCTGCCCTTCCTTATCCTTCAGGCTGAAAGTACAAATGTATTTTACATAGAAGCATAAAACATTTACCTTTAAATAGCATACAGACCCTGAAGCATACCATCTGTGCAGGTGCTCCAGCTCCGTGGCATGGCGCTGCTGTAAGACACATTTCACCAAAATGTTAGTGGCAATGCTAACTGGAACGTGCCACCCCTAAAGCTGGTTTCTGCAAATTCACATCATGAAGCACAGCACTGGCAAGGTGCCCTGCTTTTCCAACGGGGCATCACATGGCAGCAGAGTGATGGAAATGCAGCTCTTAGATTGAATGCTACGAGTTTTATACCATCAAACTGGGAGAACCCACCTCCGTGGTCTTCACTTCCTCCATCTCCAACTTCACACGCTTCAGTTCCTGCTCCAGCGAGGCCACCAGCTGTTCTTTGTTCTTCACGCTAAGAGAGCAGCATTTTTACAACTGAAGGCATTCGTAAACCAATCACTAATTCAAAAGATGACAAGTTGTAATACCTGTTCTGCAATTCCTCCACCTCTGCAGCTTTTGAGAGCTGAAAATGTAAAGAAGGAATATCAATTTCTTTCGACCCATGTATGGTCTGGTGCTTTCTTGTTTATAATATGTTTGCTAACAGAAAACGTGAGTAAACTGGGCACCCCGTTACAAGGTTCTGGATCTCATAGTCCAACAGTGTTTAATATATCAGTGCATTAATAAAGGCTCTTTAATCAACATTCAATACAGAGCAGCAATAGGTGCGAGCATTAAGTGTAACAGTGTTTTGTTTTGAAACAGAACAGAAACAACTGGCAGGATTTCCCACCTCAGCTTCCTGAGCCTGCTTGCTCTGGCCGGCCTCCAGCAGGGCCTCGATGGAGACTATTCGCTCCTGAAGACGGGTAAGCTCCTCCTCCCGCAGGGCCAGCTGGGCCCGCAGGCTCTCGCTCTGAGAATGGCAGTCCTTCAGCTCTGCCTCTGCACCGGTGGCACGCACCTGCACCTCTATGGAAGACAGAACACGCAAAGGTAACAGAGTTACATTCAGGCTGTGCTAAACCAAGGTATACTGAAACACCGAACCAGAGCCGTGTTCATGGGCTCAAAAAAAGTTATTCAAGGAATAGCCCCCTTATACTCAAGAGCATATGCTGGGTGACTGAAACCGACATGGGGAATGTGTGGATTTAGGATTTAGCAACTAACCAGCCAGTGCAGAGAGCTCCTGTCGAGCCTTGTCCAGTTCAGACTGTAGGCCACTGCTGAAGCTCTGGGCCCTACGCAGCTCCTCGCTCACTTCTTCTAGCCGCTGCTGAAGGGCACGTGTGCTTTCCACCTGGCTGGCCTGCAGAGGGCAACAACATGCAGTGAACACAAGCTAGAAAACGGATAGGCAATTTAGCTAGAAAATTTAACCCCTCAATATGTCATACAGTAGGTCACAGTCACATTTTTGTCCTCTTACGTTAACATAGTACATTGAGTTAAAAAAGTACACTTGCCAGATGTCCTTAGAGACAATCAAGTAGTCCCACTTTCCACACAGATGGTATGTATGGAAAAATCACCAGCTGGAAATGAGACCAGCTAACCATTCTTTTCCACTACATGGTACCAGCTCAACTCTACTTGCTTTTACTACAAGGTACTTAATTTCCCACTGCACCCCCCATCAATGTAGCTGGTGGCTGGATTCTTTTGTTGGCACTTCCTCATCTGACCACAGCATGGTTTTGTGGGCTACTAACATACATACTAACATATACATACTAAACATATACATACTAACGTACAGTTTATGTAAGTGCAAGAGAGGCATACTTTAACATATAATATATATTATAGTCAAAAATCAAAGTCAAAAATCTGCATACAAGTTGACTAGCCCAATGTTGACAGGAAGCGTTAACGATGATAAACAGTTGATTAATACGTTATGGGCATTATATACTGTATTCTTGCAATGAGGTACACTAGAGAAAATAAAATTAAGAAAATCATGAGACAACACATTTACAATACTGTATTTATCAATACCAAAAGTTGTCCAACATAATACTGATAGGTGCTGACAAGGAGAATTTCTCATACAATACAAAACACTGCAGATGTTACATGTATTAACACTAAACATCAAATAAAAAAGAAAAGAAATTCATATTTACAGGTACAACACTTCATGCACTGATAACCAATAAGCAGCCCTATGACTGCTTTATGGTAGCCAGTACTGTGAATGAATCATTACAAATTTATGACAGTCATAATATAGCGTTGAAAACTATTACACTTTCAAAAAAAAAACTATTTGTTTTGTCTGTGATGGAGAAACTGTATTAACTGTATCTAAGTGCAAGAGAGGCATACTTCACAGTAATGGTAAAATATTATCTACATATAATTTATGCAGTCATGACATATTTTCCTTAATTTTTTTCGATATTTCAAGGCTAGTTTGTCTTGCATTTTTTTTAAAAATATTTCCGAATCTCCCAAAATTTATTTATTGAGAGGGAAAAAATAAAAAAATTTAAAAATCCACATATAGACACAGTTCAAACCCATGTTGTTCAAGGGTCAACTGTGAATATAGTGTAATAAGATAGCCAACAGATGTAATCTACTCACTGTAGCCTATTTAAAAATGGCAGGCTTATTCATGATGTCCCGTCTTGCACAGAGAGGATACAATAGGAATGCCAATTCTCTTTGCCCAATCAGTAGCCTGCAGCGTTTTCATGTACCTCAGCGGAGGCGACACCAAAAACAGTACCTGGTACCCACTACTATTCACTTGTGCCTGATGGAAAACCAAATAAGTTGAGCAGAGTCGGCACTGTGCACTGGAAAAGGGCCATTACTGTCTGGGCCAGAAGTTATGCAACTACGGAATGAACATTTCAGTCAGATGTGGTTAATGATTAGACGAGTGAACTCACACCATCTCACCTCTTAACATACCAATTCCAAAACTGAAGCACAAATCTGATGGCATCAGCTTTTTTTAATCCTGTACAGGTTTCAGAAAGTACAATCAATATCCCAGACCTGTCTGTGAACTGTGCACCATGTTAACAGCTGTCAAAGCACCTCTGACACAGCTGTGTCAGAGGCAATCAAAGCTTCCCACTAACATCCTCATCAAGCCATCCAATCATGATGTCAGAGTAGAGTCACCTGTTCTGTGTCACTGAGGTTTGCACATGAATTTTCCCAGTTTCAAAGTGCTTCACTTCCCAAACCCAGTTCTGTGATTTAATGTGTTATAAAGTAAAATAATGCATTTCAGGACATCATAAGGTTGCCATTTCAAGTCTCAGTTGGGGCCAGTAAGGTTACCATCACAAAAGTAGTTAACCTGAATTGCATTAATAAAAGCAGAATTGTACTGATTCAGTTAAGATGGTATGGTATTATATAAAAAGAAAAAACTACTGAGGAATACAAAAGCAGCTCTTAGCCACATTTAATGGACCCTGATATTCCACTTTTAATCAGAATAATGTCTCATTCAGAATAAAAATCCATTGTGTAACCTCAGTCAGAACAGACTGACCTGATTTGGCTCAATCCGAATAAGAGGGGTGCTGTAACCCTTTAGTAATCCAGTCGTTTGGAAAACATTAACCATGTAAACACTTGATCCAATCGTTTCCCTCTTGTTGGAATAAATATATTTTCTGTGCATGCTGGTCCCACGTGGGGTTAACATTAGGTCACATGATACGTCTCTGGGCAGTACAGAAATATGACGGCAAAAAAGCACAACAAAAATAGTATCTGCCGCAGTCCAGTTATTTGTTGGAAACTTTATAAATTTGAAATGAATGAATGTCTTCATGGTCGAAAGTCTTCAAACTACAAGTTATTCCAACAAGTTTTACAAGTTTAACGAAGCCGGAATACATGTCAAAGCAGGCAGAACACCTTGCGCATGTCACAAAATCTTAAACACCCAGTTTTATTCTGATTAAATGCTGAGAGCATGTGAACCCACAGTTTATCGGATTAGTGCCCATGTAAACAGTTAAACTAAAACCTAATCGGAATGATTTCAATTTGAGTGAAGAAAATATGTCCATGCAACCGCAGCCATCTTGAAGCCAGTTGCATAAAACACATGTGAGACTTTAAGATCATCCACTACTTATCTGGTCAAGCACAAATAAATTAGGGTATTTCTGGTCAAAAAATAAATAAATAAATAAATAAATAAATAAAATTATAGCCTTTCAAGCAGGGACCTGATGGGGGGCATTAAACAGAAGAGATGAGCTGGATCTTACCTGGACCTGGGCCAACTGCTTCTCAGCAGCTGAAACCTTGGCCTCCAGGGATTTTCGGTGTTGCTCATCTGCCAGCAGGGCATCGCTCTTGTCCCCCACCTCCTTGGTGAGTTTGGCACACTCCTGTCTCAGCTTGGCTAACTCAGCATTCTGTCTGCAAAGAGAAGGACATACAAAACATGCAATTACAAAACGGGGCAGGTCCTATATGCAGTATTCAAGATTTACCACAGATGTGCAAGGAAAAGCGTTGTAGACAATTTCAGTGATGCTAATGCACAAAAATCAGTCTCTATGTTCCCTTCCTAGTTGCTTTTCTGGATCTGCAATGATATTCAGATGAGTTAGCCATCTTAATTTTAAAAGCCTATCCCCACACAGAAGCAAATGTGCATGCAGACACACATACTTCTACCAACATGTATCATCAGCTACAGCTGGTATAAACCAGGCACACACAACTAGCTTAGCACAGCCTAGTATCCAGCCAACGTCTGGAAGAAAAAAGAAAACCCAAAAGCATTTGACATCTCCAGGGAAAAGAACACTCATTAGTAAGGCACACTGGCTGGAGAACTTTGAGCTAGGCACTGCAAAAGTGAGCTGTTAGACAGGAACGCAGTCCCCAGTGAACTAAACACACAGAGGAGCAATGAGCAATTAAGAGGATGGATCAAGAGGGACTGGTGACTGTAGCACAAACTGGGGGGAGGGGGGCCTTTCTCAGCTATTTATGGACAACACCAAAACTGCAGCCAATTAATTACAAAGGCATGCACTTGCTTCAACACACAACGCATGATCATTTATGCTTCGTAGGGCTGCCAGCGTGTGAGCAGCCGGGGCTGCCGCCGTGTGAGACAGCACGCCACCTTGTGCGATTTCCACTCCCTGTGCCCAGGCACACACTCACTTGCTCTCACTCTGGCTTGTTGCCTGGTTGAGGGCATCACGAAGGATGGAGTTCTCCTGCTGCAAGCGCGCGAGCTGCGCATTGGGACCCTTCTCCAGCTGCTCCTGAAGGCTCTGGATCTGAAGTGAAGTGGGAACAATACGTTCTTCACTTGGGCTTTGAATTCCCCTCACCAACATGTCTGTTACATGGCCCATCAATGACTTTGCATGATGGGACCCCTAGCATAACTTGGCTTTTAGCACAACCACTTAAACACCAAGGATGACTGTTTTCCCAGTTCTAATGAATCATCCTCCTCAGTGGGGGTTGAAGTATTTGACTTTTACATAGAGGCTGGAAAGAATGCGAATGCACACAATGAGGTCTGGGATAGAAACCCAGCTACCACTACCATAACACGAGCTGCTGCAGGAGCCACTGGGTGCTAAATTATACCCCCAACCAAAGGTCATCTCACAAGGGACTATTCTGACTTAGACTGAAAGGATGAAAGTCAGTCAGTGTGTGGCACTGCTGTATACCAAAGAGTGTTATTGTGAAGTTCTGAGAACACCACACAAATGCCAAAGTGCAGCTAGTGGGGCAGCATCAACATGCCAAGCACACGTTTGGTATAGGAGGATTTCGGATTTTAATTCTTAAACTTTTAAGAACAGCATGGATTTTAATTCGTGAGTCAATGTTGACACAGCTGGAGTTGCACCAATGGGATTTAGGCCTGCCAGCAGGCTTAATTTTAAATGCCCCCCCCAATTTACCCCCAGACACAAAAAGCACTCCAAGAGAGACACTGTTTAACTCTGCCGCCCTGCCCCCCTCAAACGCCCCCATACCTTGGTATTGAGCTGCTGAGTCTCAGCCAGGTGGTCCTGGTAGCTCGCCTGCATGCGTGCTTGGAGGGCCTTCATCTCTTGTTCCCGGGAACTGAGCTGAGAGCTCAGCCTAGTCTCCACGCTTGCTAGCTTGGACTTCTCCGCCGACAGCTCCTACAAGGAAAGATTTAGGATGAGAACGGGTGGCTTGTTACCCCTGAAAGAGTTCAGCACTGCCTCCAAGTGGACAGGTGGGGACTCTCTGGTTGGTTAAAACATTTCACACTTCATGCAAAAAATGAAGCCCCATCTTTGCTCATCATAGAACGACACTGTTTCCATGACACAGAAAACAGAAAGTCTCATAAATACTGCCACCCACCCTGATAAAGCTAGAATGGGCAATAAATCCTCACAGCCCACACCATCTGTCTGCATTATTTACTTCAGCCCTCTGGTCAAACAGGAAGAAACAAGCTTTTCCTGACAGCTGGAGGAGTGACGGAAGCTGAAGTACTGTGCTGAAGGGTACTAGCATGCTGTCTGTGGCACATGCCATGTGACAGGATGGGTAGCACTGGCAGAGCTACGATGTGGTGCGGCTCCTATATACTAACCTTGGTGAGCTCTCTCAGACGGCTCTTGGCCGCAGCAGTGTCCTCCTGCTCAGCTGCCAGCTGCTTCTCCTTTTCTTCCAGCTGCTTCTTTAGCACCGTCACAGGATCCCCCTTCTGGGTGGCCTGAGCACATGTTGAACACAACTGGGTCAACAGAGCTGGCTGCAGGCCACAGAACATCATGCAATAACACCAAGTCTACTCGGGCCAACACAGCAGCACAACTCTCTGTGCCCGACTTAGATGCCAAGAGGACATGTGCAAGGAAGATGACAGGTGGCTGCTTTATGAAATGGCTGGTTAAAATCAAGTGTTTAGCCCTTTAAAACCATCCATCAGAGCAGAGGTCTTTCATTTAAGCCTTCAGTTGAACAGGACAGGTCACACTTTCCCCTCACTGAAACAGTGCTCACTCACTGTTGGGTTTGAACCTCGCATCAGCAACACACACACACACACACACACACACACACACACCGATTCAACAGGCTTGCATAAAAACATCTGCAGGGTGTGTCTTGACTCAAAAGAGGAAGGATTTAATTGTGCCACAACCACAGTGACGTAAAAGGAGAAGATTACTAGGCAATAATCACACACTCAGTCATGATGGAATATTAATCAGATGTGACCTTATTCTGACAACTTCATAGCGTGGCTGCATTTATCAGTTGTTCAAACACAGGCCATCAGTTTCCTGTGACTGCTGACCCAACCCAGCCTTTTGTATCCATGCATTTCACTTTAATGAACTTCCCCATTATGTTCAAGGTTAACCAGCACCAAAATTAGCTCACTACTTTAAGACATGCACCCACATTCAATCATGTTTCATTTTCAATGGCTTGTTACAAACAAAATCAGTTTACAGCTATAAATGTGATAAATGGTAGAAAATTAATCTTTAGATTTATTTATTCTAAACCTTTCTTTAGTAATAAAAAAAAAAAATCTTTCCTAAAGAAAACAACACTCCAAATAGTTGCAGAGCTAGTCACACAGTAGTTGACAACCAAGGCCTTTATTAAAATCAGGCAACAAAAACATGGTCAGAAGTAGATCACAGACCCATCAGGAAAACTCATCATGTACCCAAAAGGTGAGAGAATAGACAGCAGTTAAATGACCATGAAAAGGAGGGAAAGGACCCGACAGGTGTCCAAGAAGAGTCGTACCGTGTGCCAGGTGTCCTGCACGATGCCTGCCTTCTCAGAGAGGATTTCAATGAGTCTCTGCGCTTCACCCTCGCTGAACACCATACTGCTGAACGTGGACACCAAGGTCTTGTAGGGCAGGTACAGGGGTGCATCCACAGAGGAGTCTGCTGCAGCTACATACAGACAGGTAAGTTAGGAGCAGGAAACGGCATAACACAAACAATCTTGTTTTGCATGCAGAGGGAATGGTTATAGCCTTAGGGGGACTGTAGAAGTCTATGGAGTATCAGCATAATTGAGCCACTGAACCAAATGTGACAAAGAAATGAGTCCCAAACAATCTGTTCTGTCCTAAATAATTCTGCCAAGTGTACAATACCTTACTTCAGCCTGCACTAAAGTACACCTAGAATGTTGTGATGAAGGATGAAAAGCAGGAATTTCAGGGGCACACTGCCAGTTGTAATAGGCCACCAAAATCCTCTGACAAGCAAAACAATGGATTAAATCAAGCCAGCAACTTTATCAAGAGTGTCAACCACATGTGCACGACCCTGCTACAGGCTAAAGTGTGACTGCAGTGCCCTTGGGAAGGCATGAACAGGCTGCAGCTGCACAGCAGCAGCCACATGCTCTGGAAAATGGTGCTCAAACATCTAAATTAAGAGCTTCAGGTACACCACACAGCTCTGAAGAAACAAGCACCCACTGCACTTCTACAAGACGAAAAAGCCATTGCCATACAAGCCAATGCCTAAACAGGGATACGGAGCTCTGCTATGAGCTACTCAACACCCCTGGCACTGGGGCAGGGTGGCACCAGCCCCAGACAGGGCGCTGTACACATTTGTTCTGCACTGAGATGCCTTTGTCTGCTAACAAAGCGAGCCAACTGATGCAAGCAGGTTGTTTGGAAAGGCCAACGCAAGCTGCATTTCATTCAACACCCCGAGGCAGGCGAGCTCATCAGGGTGACGTGTGCAGCTGCCACGCTGCTTTTCCCATGGAGCACAGCGAGCCTGAGCCCTGGAGCTACACAGGACGCACGCACACATGTATGCATTAGCACCATACCTGCATGCTGCTATAGCCTACCCAACAAGAATGGGAACCTGGGCCAAAATTCCTTTTAAGCAGCTGCCTATGCTCTCTAATTTGCATTATACACAAATGGACTGCACAAATTTCAAATCCATAATGCCAACAGCTTCCTACAAGTTCCTATGGTAAAATTAATTTGGTGATAACTGATATTCAACAGAAAACTGAATGAAAAGGCATTTCAAAAGCCAAACACCACCTGTGTCACATGTATTAAATGTCATGTAGTCAGCATATTGGAGGGCTGTGACCTGGATTAAAGCCACACTTGCTTTGCCACCATCCACCCAGACTCCACATGGACAACAGCAGGCTCCTTAATGTAGCTGCTTCTGTTAAACTGTTAAAATGTTTCCTTTCCTACCATTAAAAGCAAAAGCTGGTTTTTCACTATGCATTTCACCAGCAGGCCAATGTCAAACCCAAGAAAAGCTGCCAAAACTGGGTGTTCCAAAGAGTGAATCATCAAGCAAGAGTGAAAAGAATAGCACCAAGCCAGACACAGAATAAAAGCTTGCTGTATAGACAAGCTATTGTTGGAAATATTCTTGTAGCTAAAAAGCGACATTTACAAGGACGCTTCAGTGTCTAACTCCATTCTTCCTTTTAAATCAGGAGGTGTGTCAGATTTTTGTCTTCAAGGCAATGCTACTCAGTTTCTCCTAAAGTGTTTGCGGTAGCACTTAGAATTTTTTCCATGTGCTTTTCAATGTGTTCCAACTCCCTCCTCGAGTCTGAGAAAACCGTTAGCATAGCAGATTTTCTATGCAACCATGAAGAACAAGGCAGAGTTCCACATATTAAACATCAGTTCAAGCACACTGGCTTTGCTTGATTGTGCAGTACTGTCTGCATTAAAGGCGCCAAACCCATCTACTTATGTTCCAAAATATACAAATAAAACACCTCTTACCAGATATTCTAACAGAACCTATTCCACTAGCCCTGGGGGGGGGAAGTCTAATTTATTATTATTATTTTTTTTTTTAAGCAATTACTTCTTTAAACATATGTTTACACATTTCCTTCTGATGTTTTCAGTGGAGTAAGGAGTGCTTTTCCAGGCAGAACAGCAGTGAAAGTGTTCTTACATGCACCTTAACTAGCTCTACAAGAACAGTGCGACCCGAGAGCTGACACTGGCTGTTGTCTGTCCGGTAGCATAACTCCATTCCCTGCAAGAGGATAAACGCAGTCCTTCACCCAGAGCCGCTGGTCGGCTCCTGGAGCCCAGTGGTGTGAAACATCTAGCTGTCAAGGCAGAGTCTGGAGCCAGCAGACATTAGCTCATAGTGGATGCAATGCTAATGAACACCATGTTCACTGAGGACTTCTCTAAAGCAGAGGGACAGAAAGTGCATACAGCTCTAGCTCTTCCTTTGCCAAAAGCAACACGAGAAAAAAGTAAGCGACTGAGCATTTACCATTTATCCCAAGTGGACAAATAATGCAGATTTTTCCTATTACACTTTAGCACAGTACATTTGTCTACTGTAAACATACTGACACCATCTCCAAAGCTGCTTAACTACCACCTGATCTGCTCATTGAGGCCCAGGATAAACTATATCTCCCTTATTTGAAAATCTGCAGATAAACTAAGCTTTGTAGCCTGGACCTTTAGAGTTAAACCTGCATCCCTTCTGTGGTACCCTGAGCAAGATGCTAACCAAATAAAGATATACAGTTAGAAATTAAAACCAAGCAGCTTTGGATAAGTGTCATCTGCTCATCTTTAATAATTACACAAACACTCTAATTCATTTTTATATCGTGCCTTTCACAACTAGTTGCCTTTCACACGTCATGCAAAGTGCACACACACGACCTACACATTAAGTATAAAAAAAGAAAAAAATGGGTGGGGGGTTGTGAAGCTGACACCAGCGTCTTAACCAAACATCTGTAGGTCCACTGCATACACAAAACAAACCATTAAAAAATGCAGTCACACTCAAATGTAGGCTTTGCACTCAGACCACAAATTCAGTTTTGCATAAATTAACCTCACATTCCACTTCCTTTAAATTTAAAAGTACTTCACCCTATTGGTACTGTGTTCTTCTATGAATCTGCAATTAAAAAAAAAAAAGAGGAAATTAACCATGTAAAGAAAACTGGGCATTACCTACATTAATATTTTGGTGTCCTCTCAGCCAAGGGTACATACTAGCAGATAACATTCTCTGTTACTTCCTATCTGTCCAAACAATTGCTCTCCTACTGCTGATCTCCAAGGAACATTACTATTGTGAAAAGAAGTTCCCGCTATCACACGCTTTGTGCTGCTAAGTACAAGACATGCAGCTACACAACTATCTGTGGAGGTTTTCTTGGCACTCGTATGAGGCCAAGGCTGTAATCAGAGTGGCTGGACCACAGAGAGGGCCAAGTGAGCAGGCATTGCGGCCTTCAGCCAAGCCAAAAGGAGCAATCTTTACGCTTGAAGAGGGGCTGGAAAAACCTTGCTCTCTTAGCCATAACAGCTCTACTGATTTCCATACATTTGAACAACCGGTAATGAGGAAGGGGAGGAAACAGTGCACTCTCCTGCATTCCATGGGAATGCAATTAATGGTACCAAGTACTACTGTTGCATCTCACATTGAAGAAATTTGCAAGAAGCTTGTCATTTTACTTCAATTTTCATTTGGCTTTTGGAGGTAAGTCAAAAAGAAGAATAAATGAAGGGAAATAGATTAAAATAAACTACGGAAAGGAATACACCACAACAGTGAGGCATATTTAGCTGCCCGAACAAAAGAAAACAGCTGTCATTTCCCCTTCCTCCAACACAGGTATGTTACGTTCCACTTGGACCCATAAGATTGACAGAAAAGGTAAACCAAACGCTGCTTGCACACATGCTCTGCCGGCTACTAAAATCTACACTTATAAACCAATTACAAGCCACAATGATTTCAGAGTATTCCAATCAGATCCCCGAAAAGCCTGGTGGCTCAATGGGTAGAGCACCAGGCTGGGAGGCGGAAGTCCCCCAGTCCCTGGTTCAAATCCCAGCCAGGTGTGTCCTTGAGCAAGACACTCTGGGCACCATGTGGCTGCTCACTGTTTCCCCCCCCAGGGGGGATGGGTTAAATGCCGAGAAGCAATTTCCCTCCAGGGATTAATACAGTATAAAAAAAAAAAAAAAGGAGCATTAAGACTGCTTGCCTGCACCCTGTTTCTTTATAAAAGTTCAAATACGCTCAGTTCCCCACACCAGGTGTGTATCATCACTGAAAGTTACATTTCACAAGAAACCTGATGAATGAGCCTTAAAGGTCGAATGCATGCTTCCCATGATCTTCCTGATGAGGGAGCAAAGCACTGCCGAGTGCATATTATCCGTATATCATTTTTTAATCAACTGATGTAAAAGCTGAACCAGGGGAAAACAGGTCCAAAATATAAGCAGTAGCATTAAACAATTAAAACGGCATGTCTGGATCATGAAGGGGAGCATTTGGACAAGCAAAGGCAGGGACGCCTACATGGTAACATGTACTTTCCCCACAGACTTCAGCAGTAAGGGTGGGAATATACTCAGCGACAAGTGACGCATGCTGCTACCCAAGCAACACTGGGGGACACACATTCGTGTAAAGGACAATGTGGTGACATGTGGACGTAACTTTCATTAAGAGCAAGGCAAGAAGTTATAGTTAAGACAAAAAAAAACAAAAAAAAAAAAAAATTCAGTTGCATTTCCAAACATTTTATTACATCTGGGCAAAATACAAAATCCCAACTCACCTTGCTGGCCATCTTTCCCCACAGACTGAAAAAAGGGCTGGTGGATTAACATTAATAAAAACTACATCAGCTGTATATAATTTTCCTAAAAAAAAAAATCACTGATTTATATTCAATTAATCATACAGTGACAAAAATAACTTTATGTTTCAAGAAAATGTTTTAATTTAACAGACGGCCTGGTGGCTCAATGGGTAAACATCAGGTTGGGATGCCAAAGCCTCCAGGTCTGAATCACAGCCATCATGCGTGTCCTTGAGCAAGACACTCAAATGCTAGCCCATTGTAACATGTATAGGAAATGTTGTAAGTCACTTTGAATAAAAGCATCAGCTAAATGTAATTTTATTAATGTGCAAACCAATGTACATTTTTATGTCACTCCAACAAAGATTTTTCCATGTGTACTTGTACTTCTGATTCTACACCAGCTATTCTGGCAAGTCTGCTCGTCACGTGGGGACATGACAATACCTTGTAAACATGTGGATAGCACCTCACTTTTTTCATATATACTTTTTCCTTTATTGAACACAAACAAAAGTACATGTACCAATTAACATCGGTACCAAAGATTTAAATAGCCCAACATGCATGAACATTCATTTAGAAACAAATTAAAACCCATGAGATGCATTTGCAGCACAAACAATAATAGAAACATCCAACTAAAAATATATTCACAATTTTAAGCAATATTTCTGGCAGTTTTGGTCTTGAAAGTATTCTAATTAAATAGAAGAGGAACTGTAAATCATATGAAAAGTATTTTTTTCTTAGGACTCTGGTCTAATAAATATGTAATGTCCCTAAAAGACAATTTTATTGCATACAAAAATCATTCCAGCTAAATTAAGACATTTATTCCATTAACAGAGAGTGGCAACATGTAATTAAATAAGGCACATATGAAATATGGTACCTTAAGTCTTAACTGAGATAGATGATTTATCACTTGTATACAATTTCCAAAGGAAACCGCTCCTGTAAAAGTTATATACTCACCAAAAGCATACAAACCTCGGTGTTCATTATACTCTTTCAATAAAGTGTTGAAAAATTTGAGCAACTGCACTGTTAACGTCACAAGCAGTTAGCAATACTGCCCCTGCAATTTTTACTGGTACTGCAACTCACTCACAGGCTGCATTTATTTGGTGTGTAGTGTGGGAAAGACATCAACACTACATGAGGCAAGCCTCTCACAGATGTGCACGTGTCACTAGCGTCAACTATACACCAGGCCTAACATGCCCACATTACTGCAGTACATAAAGTAACTTTGGCAGTTTAACACATCTGACAGCAAGCGTCTTATGGCTATTGTTTCAAAGCGGGCACATTTGAGCCAATGTAATTGTGTGGCGGGATTATGCCCGAGAAGCTCACCTGGTTCAGATTTCTTCTTGGACCCTCCTTTTTTCCTGGGAGGTGCCTCAGGCTTAGGCTCCTCTGCTTTGGTAGGCACCGGAGCAGCAGCAGTGAGAGCAGGAGCACTGGCCCTAGGGCCTACAGGTGGCACAGCCATGATGGGCACCTCCTTTGTGACCACTTCAAGCACTGGGTTGGGTTTGGGAACAGGGGCAGGAGCAGCTTGTGTCGAAGCAGGCTCCACTTTGGCAACCTTCTTCTCCTTCTTCTTCTTGTCCTTGGGAGAGGGAGCTGAGGGGACCTCCACAGCAACAGGGCATGGTGCAGGTGGAGGGGTAGGAACAGGGGCTGAAACTGGTGCAGGGGCAGAAATAACCGGGGCAGCAGCCATTACAACAGGAGGCTCCTGAACCAGAGGGGCAGTCTCAGGAGCAATTAGAGGCTCAGGCTCCGAGTCACTGACTGTTTCTCCAGCTTCAGGGATCCTTTCTGATTCTGGCAACTTGCCATTGAGCTTCTCCTCCTTCTTCTTGGCACGACTCCTCTTCTCTGAAGGCTTCTCCTTCTTCTTCTTCTCAGAGCGCTGTGGCTGGGTCCTGCCCAGCTCCCTGCGTTGGTTGGCCAGGGCTTCCTCATACGAGGTCTCCTTCATGGAGAAGGTGGACACCAAAGCAATGCCAATTGCAGAGATCACCATAAAGCCACTAAATACCACGATGCCAAGAGTCTGGGGGTCATAGATGTCCATGGCTGAGAGAGGACTGATCTGTCAAACCTGTGAAAACAGTGAGTAAAAATATGGAGTCCCCAGATCACAGAAGATTCTCATGTATCATTTGAATACTCTAAGCTTAGTTTTCCAGTAGGAACGTTATGATCAACAAGTTTCACAGTTGCTGCAGTTAAAAACAATTTCCAGACTGTAAACATTTTGGAAGCAATGATATATAGCTTTAGGTGCCATTCAGCCTTGCTTTCTACATTGCTTATTAAAAACATCAAGAACAAGTCATGCATGTGCAAGTATGGTGCCTGGCTAGCTTTTAGCGCAATGCTTTGAAATGGGCAAAGGAATATGACACATCAACCTCATATCTTCTAAATAAGAGTCTAAATTCAGTACTGATATTTCTACCATCAAAATATCATTGCATAACTTCCCTATCCAGCAACTATTAAACATGCATATAGGTTTTAATTACAAAGGGAATACAATGGTTAAAGACAAGCAAACAAGGATAAAAAAAAAAGACTATTTCCCAGCCAAATAAAGCACTTCCTCAAAATACTAAGACAAGGGACTGGAATCATTTCAACATGCATTTTTGAACTCACTGCATGCTGAGATTTAGCTGGCAGGGGTAAGCATAGTTAAGTAAAAGATACAACCATAGCTGTGAGCTGTTTTTGCATGAAGCCTACAGAATAAATATTTCTAATGAGACAAAGCACACCAGAAGATAACCAAGGTTTGCATTTGAACTAACAAAGCATTGGGCTTTAAAGTCAGACTTTTGCAATTACCACCTCTTATCTAGATACCTGCAGCTTTTGGTTCAAAGTACAGCAAGCAAGCACAACCTACATGATCAAGGAATTCCCTCCCTTTCTCCTTTTTACTGCTGATGAAGGCCAGAGAAAAGTAAAGGAATGTGCACCCCATGCACAGCTGCAACAGTACCTCCGCAGTTCCCAGAATACTATGCAACAGTTTCAAAAGAACCATACTCGGATAAACTTGTGTATGCTGGGAAAAACAAAATGCAAAAACTTCCTAGTCAGACAGACACTCAGTGCTCAGGGCAAAACACACGTGCGTGCATGCGCAACCACGCACACACACTTTACTTGCACCTCTTAAGGAAAAACAGATGTCTAAGGACAGGGCATGTAGTCCAGAATGCTTACTACCAACCCAAAAATAAAAGTTCCTTTCATTTCTAAAACATGGCCACAATGATTTTTGCCCAACAAATCCACATTGCCCATCACAGACCCCACGACCCGAGCCATTATCACGTCAGAGAGCAACACACCAACTTATTAGTACGTACAAATTCAAGTGCGAACATTTTCATGTTCCATAGTGAACTTTAAGAACTACCCAAAGCACCAGCATTGATTGTACTGCTACAGATCCCAAAAACACCTTGGACTAACCTCCCCCATAATGTCCCCCCTTGCTAGTATGGTATCGTCTGCTACAACCCATCTTACAGCTGTTTAAGCACAAATACAAAATTAATATGAACAGCAATCCAATGAATATTGGTTAATGCTTGTAATCAGGACATTTACCCAAGGAACCAGCTCTACAATGCTCACCTCCCAAGTATGTTTACTTATATACGCACCTAGCAGTTCATAATTCATTACACTGGACAACTATTAACGCCTCATTTACAGAGTACAAATCTATAGTGTTAAGTCCTTTACAAACCTAGAAATGCAGCTTCACAAATACCATCTTAAATTCTGATTGCAAACGACCAGGTATGTATACACTGACACACACGAACACCTGACCAACCAATTTGACCTATAGCTTCTTAGAAGCCAAGCCACATATCTAACAATCTCAATGTAAAAATTATCAGTTAATCTTTCATATGAAAATAACATTTCGTAAGGAGAAAAAAAAAAGTTCGACGTTTGCTTGTTTTAGTGTTTTAGAAACCAATTAAAACGATTATCGTTATCACATTTTCAGTCTGCCTAGTGTAAACGCATGCTTGATAGGTTTAAGCATCTACAACTGAGTAAAAACTTTTTGAGTATCTTCGCTCAGAAGCATTTAACAATACGCATAGTGCAAGAGATGTCAGCAACGTCTGCAACGAATCGTAAACATGCTAGTATTTATTATGCAAATGACAGGCTGTCAGAGAGCCCTACCAAGAATACCAAACACCAGCAAAACGTAGAAACAGTTACGTAGTTAGAGCTGAAAATGTGTGTGTGTGTGTGTGTGTGTATATATATATATATATATATATATATATACACACACACACACACACACACAAATCAGCTTTAATTAGACAACACCTATACATACCCACATTGGTTAGCTCAGATAGAGCTTCCTGTGGGAAAATATTCTTATATTACCGATCGGTCAAAAAGGAGTTGATGTTTATTGGAAAAGTTGTAAGGATAAAGTGAAAAACGCAGGCACAAGAGTGTGCAGCAGTGCGGGTAGTCCCAAAAACGGGCTCCGGGAGAGCCCCAAAAAACTAACACGTGTGACCGTTTTAAGAATGCGGAGGACAAGCTGAGTCCCCCTAAGTCCCCATCAGTTTGGAGCGTGTTAACAGAAATGTTGGGGTACCGCGGGTATGTGGTGGAGAGTCGCAGCACCATGTGAACACGTCGGCACCCCGCATTACAGAACTGCGCACTCTTTTTGTCTGCTCGAGCCTCATGCGTTAGGCTTTAGAAAGTGAAAAATAAATTCAACGCTAGAAAACAAAAAAAACCAACATTTTGAATACAGAATCAAGTCCTCAGATATAAGTAAACTAATCTGGTTAGCTAGACGGAAAGTATCCATTTCTGGAAATCTAATTTAGTCAACTTCGTAAAATCCCTGAAAAGTACAACCAACTAACTATGAAGAATACGGTGTGCTCATAGATGACTGGCTGAACATCTTTCAGTCTTATCATTGACAATTAATCCTGCTTCATGACAGTTTTTAGAAATTATAACACTTGGTTAGACAGCCTTGATATCTGACGAAGAGCATTTTGTCACATTCTCTAGGATGTAACACAAAGAAAATTTGGTCACACCACATTAAGTGGCTAAATGTCTCTACAAATGAACTGGATCGCCATTTAGCCAAGTACATAAAACAAAGGACATTTTTTGGATTTTTATCTGTACACTGTCTTATCGTCTGTTTAAACTAAATTTTAGCTACGTGGATAAATACTACAGCTGGTTATAATGCTACAGTTCAACGTGTCGACACATAAACAGCCATATTCTTTTAACTAGTTCTTTCTTGAGTTTACCGAATCAAATTTGTATTTTAAAAAGACATTACATTATCATAATGACTTTAAACATGAAAGATTTAAAACATTTGTAGCATCTTGTTAAATAAAACGAATTTCATAAGATGTGCTTGATTTTCAAAAAGCTACTTAAAGAATTACAAATTGGCCGAATACATTAATTCTAAATTCAATTACTATTAAAAAATGTTATGCAGCCAACATTCCCCTCATCTGAAAAATAAAATCTAAGAAAAATAATCCGCTTGTTCTCACCTTGAGAATTTTATGAAGTAGCTCTGGAGAGTTTCAAAATATAGGTCACAGATATTTCAAGCTCTGTTCTTATAACGTTATGATTTTTTTTTCCTTTCCCTTTCTTCAACGCAAACGTCTTTCTTCCCAAGATCCTGCTACAGTATCTTAGAGTATCAGCAGTCTTGTGGAGTCGTGGCACTTTCTGTGAGCTGGCAAAAAGCCGGTCAGTGGCTCAGGTACTGATAATCCAGTGCTTTGCTTATTGGCTACAACGTTATCAATCATTTATATTTGTCCAATAAAATACCAGAGATTTTGGCACACGCCACGAAACGGATATTATATTTTCCAGGTTTCTTGGGTATTGTAGTTTAATATTGATCCTTCCAGTCCCCGTCTTGCTGAAACATAAAAAAACTACAGACGCCAAACACAGGATGGCAAAAACGTATAGACAGTCAACATCGATTCGAGGAAATTAAAATAATTAATTTTGGTAATGTTTAAATGAATTGCCAGTAAATTATGTAATATTATTACATTATTTTTTAAACATGTTTTGTGGGAAAACCATTAATGTAATTTGCACTAGAATTGTTTTTACCCTAATCCAGAGTTTACTTCATCTAAATTTGTCGGTTCTATCTTTTTTTTTTATGTGAGTATTGATTCAAAGGTGACAACTCTACTGCTGTTTCTTCCTCTGTGAAGCTGAGACTCTGGTATAGCATGTGCCCTGGTATCAAAGCATTAAAACATTTGGGAATGAGCAGAAAAGTGAAAGGCAAAAACATGCCAGTTGTTTGGTCTATAAGCAGAAGGCAAGAATTTTTTCTGCATGGTCAAGGCCCAGGAATTCCATGAAGAGTGGATTAATGGGCAGTGTCAACGACCCCCCCCCCCCCCCACACACACCTTTTAGTGTAAACCTTACTAAGTATTTTATTTGGATGGGGGGCTGCTGCCATTTAACGTCTCCTCCGTAATGTCTAGATTACAGGTCAACAAAAAAAATCCTCCATTCAGTTTCCAATAGTTCAGAACCTTAACATGTAAGCAATACGTCTGACTTATTTTGGAGCAGTTGTGACCATCTTCTCCTAACTGTACCGGGCCCTCCACAAGACACAATCCGCTCACATCCCTCTTGTCACTAAAACATACTTTCAAACTACAGATGGGGAAAAAAGTGTGTCGAAAACATTCTGCTCCTCTGTTACAACCTGTGATTACAAGTTTTTCTTATCTGATTTAACGATGAATTAAACCATATTTCATTTACAGAATAAATACAATTGTGAAGTATTTTCTATAAAATAAATTGGGCAATGTAAAATTAGAGAGATTGGGAGGGAGACTGATAACTTTTTCAGTATAAGCATGGACAAAGATAACCCCGAGGGAACATGCTTCAAAGTGAAAGATAGTATTCACTTGGCATGTTCCATATGTGAGTGGAATGAGTGATTGTCCCAAGTTAATAAAAGGTAGTTATTTTATAATAGATGAAAATGTCATTTTCAGTGCAAAAGAGAATATTATAAATATTATAAGCATTCAATCGCATTTGAATTACGAGTTTTGCATAAACAGACTGGTATTAAACTTTTTGAAACCTTCAATTCAACTTTTTTTTCCATCTTACTGCAGGTATATTATCTGCCCCAAATTCAAACAAGTCTTTGTACAATTTTTGCATGTTCTGTGTTTAAAAATAATTCAACAGGAAGGAAATCAAGTATTTCTATTTATGGATTCTTTGCCTTTAAATTGGTCTTGGTGAAAATCAAATATTTAAAATTTTTAAGATATGCTTTGTGGTTAATAAATTCAATTTAACCTGAAAAATTGCGGATTACTTAAACTTTTGAGCAAAATTTATATATTTAAAAAATCGTCTCATGGGTTTAAATATTACAGGTGCTTTATTGTTTAAGAATTAACTAATGGGTACAGAAGGGGACCGTCCCTTTGACAGATTCAATCACATTAAGTGTATGATTTTCAGTTGGAGAGGTTCAATAAGTAAAAATGTATTGACAATACAGTGCTGACAGGCATGAAGCAATCTGAATTGAGTTTAATATATTTAAATAAAAGAACAACCAGGAGATCTGAAGAAACAAAATGAAAAACAGCACTTCTATTGATCGTACATTTTACAAGTAAAAACGCAGTGGTTTATTAGCATTTCATTTTACAAGTTTCCTGTTAACAATGGTTACTGTGTTTTTAAAGGAAAAAAAAACATTCCCTAAATAAACATTAGCATTCTGGCCTTTGAACACTAATCCCAATAGAACCATATACAGCTTGATATACAAAAAAAAATCTTAAAAGCCTCAGTTTAAGAAAACACACTAAAACTCTTGAAATGAACTGTTTCTGAAAAGGATATCAGATAAGATTCCCTAGGAAACTGAAGAGTCAGCATGAAACTACAGTAACAGTTAACGGGTGTGTGTGTATATATAATAGAAAATGTTATAAGTGGATGAAGTATAACCTAAAAGGAAAAAAATATGAACACATGCAAATGTACAAATGTTAGCATTTACTCATCCTGCATGCACAGCCACTGCTTCACCAAGGTTCCTAGAACAGAACATCAGTCATTGTTTTCATTGAAATGGCTCCAGGTCAAACATGTTGCCCTGTTCGGCTGCACCAGCTGCCATTCCTACTCCCATGTTGGACTCTCAGTCTCTTTGGGCAAGCAGACAGAATTTGGCAAAATGGGACACTGATCCAGTAAAAATGTCTGACTAGAAGAATCAACATGGAGCATAACACTATATCAGTCTGACCATGGAGCCCAGGGAACGTTCAGATATTAGGGTGCACTATGAGTTTACCATAACATTGAATTCTAGCAAAAAAGTTTTAACAACAAGACAATTCAATTTTATCTGCACCCTATAACAGTTATAGAGAATGCATCTGCAAAAAAGAAAATTTCAACCTTCACGCAACGATTTCTTTGTTTAAGGTAGGTCAAAAATAAAATCATATATAAAAATATTTCTAAAGAGATTGTATTTATTTAGAGGAAATAAACCATTTGCCTGTCATATGACGTTTCAGTGAAAAGTTATTTAAATGCCTTACAGGTGGCCTTTTGTTTTTGAATTGGAGGTTATTTTTGAAATGTGAGAGAGTATCCTTAACTTGAGGATTACAGCACAACATTTACAAATATTTTTGTTTTGGAGAAATGTAGTAACAATGCTGCAGGAGCTTTCAAAATACATTGATATCAACCCATCTCCTCATGAAGACTTAGCAGTGTGTTCATAAAGAGAAGTGTGTATGTTTGAGTGTGTGTACATGTGGAGTTTACATGTTTTTTCCATGTGTTGCTTTTGTCTGGGTGTTTCATTGACTCTATATTGCCCTTTCTGTGCAATATATATTCTGCGTTTGACTGCCACCCCTTTGAGGGTGTATCCTACCTTGCACTTTGCGTTGCCTAGAACACATTTCAGGCCCCTTATTCAAATAAATAGATTGAAAATTAATGAATGACATAAAGACACACATTATTATATCATAGAATTACTTTTAGTGAATGTAAATACTCTGACCTCAGCAATGACGCAGTCACAGGAATAGCTGTAGGCTGTTGACTGCAGAAGCAGGGCTGTCTAACAGGGCAGACAGGGCTAAACCAGACAAAAGGGACTAGAAATACATCCTCCCAGTTCAGCAAATCACCTGGGAAATCACATGGTCTCCTTATGTTTGAAGGCCGCTATGGCTATCAGCCACCATGTACTTACATAACTTGGGCAAGACGAATGTCACAGCTGTCAAGATTGAATTTTTGGATTTGGTTTAGTTTATAGGAACATGTCAGCCTTTGTGGGTTACACAGATATTTTATATAACAAACACACTAAATACAAGAGAAAAAAAAATTAACAGGCATATTTAGCCTAAGTAATCTTATTTTCCCCAATAGTTTTACAGTGTAACAACCATAAACATAACTTTTGATTTGCCTGATTATACTAACATGTTGTAACAGATTTTATTTATAATTTTTATGAAGAGTTGTTATCTTGATTCACACAACACAATGGAAAGTATGCATTCCTTCACTTTTCTGTTTTACTCTTCCACTTCAGATAGGTCTGGAACTTAACCCAGGTAAAGCATACCTTTTGCATATATACTGCAGATATATTCACAAACATGCACATGCGCACATGTGTGGACACACACACACACACACACACACACACACACACACACACACACACACAACGCATTTTTTGTTTACCAGTGGAACCTTGTGGCTACTCTTTGGATTGTAAAAGGCACAAAGTGCCCCATGAAGGGCAGTGAATGAGGACAAGAGGTCGATTAGATCTGAGACTCGCCTCTTGAACTTGGTTGGTCAGTTAAGGTTGTGCTGCATGGTTTCCAGTTCTGTTCGGGGCTGCTCCTCTTCCAAGAGCACCTGGAGGAAAACAGGTATTGGGTCACTGCTAACACAGACAGTACTGGAACCAGAACATAAAAATATCAGTTGACAATAAGTAGCAGTCCTGCACTTAATTTTCAGATTTAACTCATGTTCCATCATGGTTGCAGGACGACTGGAATGTGTCACAGGCAAGCGAGCACAGTACCTCATGAACAAGGACACCCAAGACAACATACAGCTCCCCATCCATACAGAAAGAACATACAAACTCCTTGCACAACAGCTGAACTGGACTCCCTTGAAACACCTACCATACTTGGAAATATATGGTTTTAGTTTATATTTGATTGTAATGAAGTCAATACCTTACTCTTATATCCTCTGCTGGTATTTGTATTCATCCACTGCTATTTGACACATGATGCTAGTAAATTCAAGAACAATACAGAGCAGAAAAAAAATACTTAGCATTCCTCAATGTGACATCTCACTCTATGTGAGCCTGTAGGGGTCAGAAGCCAACCAATAAAGGAAGAGAAAACCTAAGGAAAGATCAGTATGACTTTTTGAGCCAGTAGAGCTATTGCTGCTTAAGGCTAGCTCCACAGTGCCAGCACAAGCTTTGAGGACCAGGATTCACTCGGTCTAGCTTTGCAATGGTTAGCCAGGCCTTGGGCCTGAAAGTCATCACTAAGTCCTTTTAACAAGGTAGAACTGCTTGACACACTTTCTGTCACTAGACAGCACTGAATATGGATGTTGACAAAGGGGTTTATTCTGCATACCGTATTCATGCTTGTGGTCAGTTTGAAATGCTCAGTTGGTAGACCAATCGCTATGCTCTGTGGGCCTGTCCATCAAACCAAAGAGCCATGTGGCCTCTGTCCTCACCTCCATCACTTGCTCCAAATCATATAGCTTTCATCAAATGCATTGGTTTTTTGACCATCTCCACTAACCATCCACACCTCTGGTTTTCTGTAACTTCTCAAAAAGGAGAGAAATGTTAGAAGGAAAATTGGAAGTAGTTAGTTTCCCACTTCCAACAGCAGCTGTAGTAGCAGGGTTACGCAACTTTGTGCTTGGCAGATGGTCAGAGTTCGCAAAATAGATTTTTGCATTAGTCTTCGAAACACATGTAAGTAAAAACAATACAGGAAGGAACCTTCAGATCTATGTTATAAAGTAAATAACACGATCAGTACTGAATTTCTTACAGTCAGAGCGTGTATTAATATAAACAAAATATTCAGCTCAAATTGATGTTGCTACTTAGAGATGTTTTACAAAAGAAATACTGTGCTCGTGAAAGAATAACTTAATTTGCTAAGTAAATTCTCCTATGCTTTAGGAGTTTACTGGATTTCTGACCTGTATTCTGACACGTGGCCTGCAGAGGTTTGTCAATGAAAGCTAGGGAGGGGTTTCCAGAACTGGGCTGGAAGAAGGTGCTGGAATGCACTGTGATGTAATTTAAAATAACACTGGCTAGAGGTGGGGGGACGTTGGGCACAGCAAAAGCGTAAAAGTGCTGTTTCATACAGCCATCTCTCGTTAATAAAACAAATGTCATTATTCTTATTGATAAGGAGTGTAAAGAGAAAAAATGTTATCTCGCCATCCACAGAAACCGTAGTCTCGTTGGTTTAAGAGGGATATTGTTTAAGGCATATTATGCTTCCTTTGACATTTACACAATGACAACCTATACCTCCAAAGGAAAACATTTTACATGTACATTGAGAAGACAACGGGCTTTTTGAGATAATTTACCCTCTTAAGTCACCATGATCCATCTCTATTTTGAAATCTAACCAAAGACCAAATTAGACCAAATTCAAAAACCAACTCTAACATTTGTAGCCTGGTGGCTCAATGGGTAGTGCATCAGACTTGGATACAGAAGTCTCCCAGTCCCTGGTTCAAATCCTAACCTAGCCAACCTTAAGCAAGACACTAAGTGCCAGCTCCCCAGGTGCATGTATACACAGCATGTATATGTATGCAGTGACAATAAAAGCTGGTTATTATTATAAAGTATATACTAAACTATAATCTACTCAAAAACATGCCAGTGCTGATATGCAAGGAATTATGACTGCTGCACATATACCAGTCCACAGAAATGGGATAACTTCCCATTTTCATCAGTCTCTGGTCTGGTCTTTTCTTTGGGTAAGTGCCCAGGTGGCTGTCTAACTCCAGGAGGTGGGGCTGCTCTGCACACACCTACACCTGCTCTGTTCAAATTGTCAGTTTCTTCATGAGTTAAGACAGCATCTTCAGCACATGGCTACAAATGTGACAAGAGCCAAAAGCACAGTATGATCAGTGCTCAAAGCTTCAGAAAGAGTTGTTAAGGCCTTGACCGTGAACATGTAACAAAACCAGAGCCTTGTACCATGAGCACAGTGCCTGATCTGATCTTAGAGCACAGGATCTAACACTGGCCTTGGATGAACTCCATAGACTCCATTATCTCCTTCATTATCCCATAGCAGACACTGTTTCCCCAAGGTAAAAGGGGTGTAGAAAAAAACGGATGTAGACTGGGACAGTAAAAAAACATTCAAATTGTTCCCATCAAGCAATCAACAAAACCATGATTTAATAACAAGCCAACTAAGACAGCAAAGCTAACAATGCTAACTAGACCTTCTAGAATTATGATAGTGCCAACTGAAACAAGGTTGTGTCATACTCAGCAACTGCAGTAAAGTTGTCAAATGAAGATGTTACAACAAAAAATTATACATCAACGTTTTGCAGTTATAAGGGAATATTTGTTTCCAGCTAATTTCCATGTTTCTATCTGGAAAATCCATTTCATTGTGCGCTGGAGCAGCTTGTAAACATGTGCTGCATTAAATGGCATTTGATCAGTTGATTGAATACAAGGGTAGTGGTATTTACAGAGGCATTGAAAATACATCTTTTACCATTTTCAATTACTGAACCACCCACTCCTGTTTCCGCTGTCTGTGGACTGTGATCCTCACGGAGTGGGGGTGGGGGGGGGGTGTTAGGTGGTATTAACAGACCCGGTCCAGGGCAGCAGGAGCACAGGCTGGCGGTTGTTTGGCCCTGGGCTACTTTACCTCCGACCCTCAGGGCCTCTGT